>JACCGJ010019905.1:0-46784 GCA_013407085.1 Atriophallophorus winterbourni
CGATTGTTTTGTACATCCATGGTCGACATCGGCTGAAGGAGAGTGGAGTGTTTCTGATCACTTTTGATCCCGAACTGGGAGGAACGTTTTTGATCAATTCGCTGAAGCGTAGACGCTGTGTGTGGCTCAGCAGGATACAGGCGACCAACAATTTACTCCAGATCATGACTTGACAATTGAAAGTTGGAGCGGAAGTATAAAAATTTGGTGCCGTTACTGAAGAGCATCATTTGATTGAACTTAGTTTTGTCAGAATAAAGACGCATTTATTCCTTACAACTAGAATTTATCTGAATACGAGGACATGTATGATGTCCACTTGCTATTGTTTCATATGAACAAAAGTGCTAAACCCGCGCTCAAAATAAAAAATATCAATTTTTACGAACGAAGTTTTTATGTCAAGCCGCCAGCACCAGTGCAATTAGATAACGAATTAAAATGAATTCGGTTTGAATGAGAAAAAAACGCGAATAAACAATCAAATACACGCTCCATAATGCAACATGGGTAATAAAGATTTATTTGAGATCGTTGCTTTGAGTGGCTGGTTAAACATCTCGCTTGAAATTAAATACTTGAGAATGGATAGTAAGAAAGATGTTATTCAGAGCTTGTCACGCCTCTGCAATTTCAAGTAAATCTCCTGAAAACCATACATTCATATTCCATATGAACTCATTTTAGAATCGATACTTGTCTTTGAATGAGCAGAATAATAAACATTTCCATTTATAAGTATTTGGAGTGCAACTGCATGTGTATGTTGACTGAAAAAGGTAATAAAATATAATGTTCTATGATATTAGTGACTCATTTAGTCGAGCTGTGTTAATCTACTAATTTATGCGATATCTAAACAATATTGATTCTCTTCACGTAATCGTTGCATACTGCCTACAGTAGAGGCAACAAATTTAAGAGGATAAGGGTGTCATGTAAAATTGAAACGCCACGCAAATTAAAATGTCGTGCACCGTCCCGTAACTTGTCACCATGAGCTTGTTGACATTACCTTGACCTTTCATCAATTGGAGATAAGCACCAGCCCAGTGAAAACCAGCACAGTGATAAAATATAAAAAAAAGGCCTAGAACCGAGGTTAACTGAGGTAAAACCTATTGATTTTCATCTGACGTCTTCGTTAATCTATCTCTTTGAGGATAATTATTTTATTTCATGTGGTTCTGAAGTACTTAACAATTGCTTAGCAAGCTGGTTTTACATGATATTATAGTAATTTTAATGATTATAGCAAAGCCAAGTTTTCAACTGCACTCTTTGTCAAGGATTTACACAAATTCCCGCGAATTTATCAAGTCCACCCCCTCCAGTCATACTGATACTGCACCCTGAAAAATCTCTCCGAAACTATGTACAATTGTCTATGATTTTATCAGAGCTTTTCACGAAGGTGCAATATAGAACGATTTCATCAAGTCGTTCAATCAATCGATACAGTTTTATGAAACCTGTCATGTATGTAAAGTAAGCACGTTATATGTGCATGCGCATACACGCGGCTTTATTTCGATCGTCCGACCAGCACAAACACACACACAGGTACCTGGGGTCGATACGTTGAGCACAGTTTAATGATTTATTTACAATCGAAGCGAAAGTTTGGTTTAAAACGTGGTCAAACCAGATATATTCTCTTGCACTCAGATAATTTCGCGGGTATAGGTTCTATTATGCATGCATTGTGGAATAAATCTATATGTTACGTTCGACCATAAATATACCACAAATGATTTATCTTTAGAGCCAAGTTTTCAGTTGCACCATACAAGGAATCACAATATTTAAATGGAGTTTCATGCTCAAAAGATTAAGAAACAAACATAAAACAGGCCTTGTGACTGTGACCTTGAGCTCTTGGCCTGAACTCGCGCAGTGCTTCTATATATGAACATCATGGTTCATTGCAAGAAGGTTATGGAATATTGGCTTCCAAGTTTAATTCCGTTCCTTACAACCGTTTCAAGGCTCACTGAAGCCAAGCTTTTTCGATCAGGCTGATGACGTCAGGAAACCAACGCTAGTTGTTGAGCGTGAGGGCAGTATAATACATTGAACAGGAATATTCGTATTTCATGTTGCACAACACAACGTTATTCGACCGTCATTATCGGTGACAGCGGTATACGATTTGCAATCTGTCCAATAGAATTTGTAATTCAGATTTCCTATCTCCACGATATATGAATCCGACAAATTTCACAGTGATTCCTATGGCTAAACATTTCAAATCGGAAGGAATAATATCTTCCGCCACTTTTGCAGAGATGAACAGTACTTGGTTAATCGATGGCATTTCAAAAGAGTACACGTGATTTACGTTGAGCACCCGAATCAATATCGGCTTTTTTCCATCTTCTATATGAGGCTTCAAATTGTCCGGTCGAACACAAGCAACTCCTAAGTTGTAAGTTCAATGCAACGGACATTAGTGTCGATTTCGTAGACGTATTTGTACCCATAGGTCTTGACTTTATGCACTTGATAATGTAGATCATTTCGAATGAGACCATTTTTTATTCTGTACATATGGGCAGTCTGCCTAGGTAATGCAGTCGTTTTGGGGCGAACAAGCTTTACAGACGAGCTTTAGAAAGCATCTTTTAATTTATTACCCTGTCACATTACGATATATTTAAAATGCTAAGAATGATTGGTAAAAGAAATGCATTTCGATTCCGTTGATGTCTTTGAGTACGCTCCAGATTTCGCAACCATAATTTAAAACATTCAGTACGTATGCGCTTTATAGCATCATGGTTATCAGCTTGCGTTTCATCTAGACATAGGAGTTCAAACGAAACAGGATGGCAGTTGCTCTGTTTATCTGCAGATCAATCTCATCCGCTAGCTAGAGAATATCTGCAATAGTTGATCCGAGATATGTGAAGTGATGAAGTGATTCAACCAATCACTTTACAAAAGTGATGATGATAAAAGTTGATCCAGTCTCTTGACCTGAGACTTTGGTCTTACTCATGCTGATTTTTAGCCCACAGTTTTTCCATATCGGAGCAAATCAGTATATTGGCAATTTGAAACTACTCTCGGGATTGAGCACATGGGCACATTTGCTAAGTGTACGGCGTTAAATCACAGAATCCAACATATATTCGATTTGGATTGCTGTTTTAGATTCTCCGGTAGCCTTTCTGACGGTTCTTTCCACAAAAGTTATCTATTTATTTAGTTATGTCGTAATAGGGTGAACATGCTCTGTAGACCAGCTTTTGAAATCACTTCAGCGTTAGTCACTCTGTCCATCCACGATATGTTCAAGATACGACGGATGCTTCGGAGATGGAAAGCATTCATCTTACGTTCGTGTCTTGCGTGGGTGATCCAGGTTTCACTGCAGTACAGTGAAGCATTTGGTACGCACGCGCTGTATACCATCATCTTGTCTTTACAGTCAAATTGCGGTTACCCCATTAGAAATTATTCACGAGCATCTCGTGAAATTTCGCTTTGATATTTTTTTAACAGTTCACAAGCTTACGAGTTTTGCTCAAATTGTTTGTTTATCATACAGATTTTCACTCAACATGTTTACGAAATGATTATATACTATATTGATTTATTATTTGGTAATAAAACGCAAATCTTTAGACTACTATACGAGTGCTAATATTTGAGCAGAGATTTTAAGTGCATTGATAAGTCAGGGGTTTCAATCTCGAAAAACGTAAGCCCATTGTTTCAATGTGGATGAGCGCAAAGTGTTGGATAATTTTCGTATTTTACGTGAGGATCAGCTTCAGACTATCGTTATGCTCATGTGTCTTACTCATTCCAGTTTACATGCCCTTGAACCAGAAAGGCTGGTTCAATCAAAAGCAACGGTGGGTTCAAAGTTCACGTATTACCTACCATCAATCGACTGATTCGAGGTATGTTGAACTTGATCGAACTGTCTCAATGCGTTGAAAGCGCAACTGGTCTTGAGTTGTATAATGCGAGTCGGTGCAAATGTGGTAATTATGTTCAAAATTAGTTTTCATTTCAAGATGCCAGCCTCATTCAAAAGTGGCTTACAAGTTTAAACCGCGTTTACCATTTCTTCAATGTTTCAGGACATTTGATATCGTTCGTGGGGTCCCTATCTAATGAGGAGAAATTTAATAGAAATGCATGTATTTCTTAGTTTTGATTTCATTTCATGCATTTAAACATTAAACATCAAATGAGATCGCGTTTTTGCACTGATTTAAATGCTGAGGCATTTAAATTTCAGTTAAATGCATAGGCAGCTAAAAATTCTTACTAGTAATCTTTCCAAAGTAAGCGCAGTGCGTCTTCCAGACTGGTGTCCCCGCGATCATATATCGCAATGGTTAGTTACGCTTCAGGATATGTCCCGAAACCGTGTTCAATGGCGGTCTTGCACTAAGCATTTTCTTGGAGTGTTTGCATAACCTTGTATGTTGTCAAGCGGAGTGACGAGAAAAGCTTGTTATGATGCATGACAGTGAAATCCGCAAGGAAGCTGTCGTGCTGATGCTGCTCTACTCGTTCACGAAACTTGTTTGAATGCATGTTCCATTCGACGTGTGGGCACCTCTTCCCAGTTTGTTTGTGCTTACTCTTCTATAGAAGCCGTAGCAATTTAAGTCCCACCCTTCCTCATCTTTTAAGATTTTACTTTTTCATGGTTGTATGGCAGTTAAGCATTCGGTACGTGCTACCGGTGTGATGCTGTCTTTGATGATGATAATGATGATAAATGCTTCGGATGTAATTTGCTGAACGCAAAGCAGAGAGGATGAACACGAACAACGAAAACATGCTACTTGAAATTGTTTTGAGCAAACGGGTTAGGTGCAGTTTAATCGATAAAGTGAATTCATTTAACCAAGTATGCTGTTTTGTTGGTTATCGTATCGCAGAGTGCAATGTCGGAATATTAGGGTTCATAGCCAAAAGATGAAGACTTGAGTTGTGCTAATTATGACTGGTGATAAACAAAGTTATACTTGTATGCCACTGTTAAATAGGGTTCGTACAAGGAACCACGATGTTCAGACACAGAAAAACAAAGTGATTCTAGGTCAAGCACTCAAGGCGCTTATGGATGACCAAAGTGATGTGTTGCTCACATCCCCATCCCTTATGACTGGCGATAATTTAAAAAAAAATTGAAATTCTGTATCACATTTTGAGCTTTATAAGCAATCTCAAGAGGTTGCTGAACTGAGCATTATACTAAGATACGAATTACGCTCAGTGATACACAACACAGATTTACGAGTACTGATCATAGACTCAGATAAAGGGGAGAAAATGCTGGTATGAGCATAAATATTGTTTAGTCTCGCTGGTGTTTAATTTCATCAAGTTAAAACCCGAACAATAGTTTCATTAAGCTTTATCGCTGGCGATCCTTGATCGTACTGTCATCCTCACTGAAGAGTACAAACAACGCGACGCGTTTGATCGGATTGCAAATGAGTATCTTTGAGCTTTAATATCGTTATTCTGTCCAAAAGAAGTTATTCAAATATCCTTGACACTTGTTTGAGCGTCGGTTACTATCACAATTGTTAGTAATTATTAATAGCCTATGCATAATAGAATTACATTTAAATATGAAATGCATCTTCTGAATCTTCTCATATCGTTAGACGACTGGACGAAGGAGTTGGATAGAAGTTCTTGCATTCACGTCTGTTTATTAGACATTTCTAAGGATTTTGACAGAGTCAATCACCATTTGCTTCCTCAAAAACTGTTACGTCAAGGTGTATGTGATCCACTCTTTTCATGGTTGTGCGACTATCTGTCATATCGCCACGCCCGAGTTAAAGTAAACGGAGTGCTATCCCAAATGTTCGAAAACACCACTGGAGTCCCACAATGATCCGTGCTGAGCCCGCTCCTCTTTCTAATATACATAAAAGATTTAACCCCCTTCATATTATCCAACATGGTCCTGTTCGTGGATGAGATGAAAATTTGGACGCAAATTAGTTCTGCAGATGATTATGAGAAACTGCAAAGGGATTTGGATAACGTGTTAAATTGGGTGGCTATGAATGTTATGACATTTAACACACGGAAAAATAAGATGCTTCAGCTTGGAAAGAATGTTCCTGGGACATATCGATTGGGAACTGAAAACCTAGCATGGAGCTCGTTGGAGAAAGATCTTGGAGTGTGGATTAGCGGGAACCTGAAGAGCACTGCGCACTGCCAGATTGTTGGGTATCTTTCGAAGAATATTTGGAAGATTCTCACTGGTTACGTTACCAAGGATAATAAACGTCTACCTTCGCCCTTAGATGGAGTATGCGGTAGAGGCCTGGGCTGGTTGGCTGTGAAAAGATATTGCTCCCTTTGATACAATCTATCACAGAGCAACAAAGTTAGTGATGGGTCTTCGCAATGTTCCGTACACTGAAAGATTTCGACGTCTGGGTCTATGTGGCTTTACCCAAAGGAGGATACAACGCGATATTATTCTTACATACAGAATTGTGTCTACCGAAGGACATCCACTAAAACATTTGCTTGATTTGTGTGATGGAAAAGTGACACGCGGACATACCTTATCCCTTTACGTCCCAAGTTCCCGTATTGATTGTCAGCGCCAATTTTTCGCCGTAAGAACTATATTTCTTTGGAATTCCCTACCCAAACATGTTGTGAACTCTCCTTGCCTAGTGGTGTTTAAAGTGAAATTAGACTTACATATGCAAAAGAATATCATTACTGAGCCTCACATTTGATATTATCTATTCCTTTTATACTATTATATTTTTCATCCGTCATCCTGTGGTGCTGTCAAGTATTAACTTTTTTAACCAAAAATCCTTGAATTCAAAATTCAACATCGATTCATAACCAGATGAGGACATCAAATTCAAAGTTTAGGAAATATGAACCATTGATAGTTGAGGCCTCAATAATTTAGAAGAATATATAAATTAGTCACTGAATGGAAACTTGAAAAAACGTTTTGAATGATGAATCTAGTGCATTTTGCTGGCCTGGAAATGGAATATTGACTTAAAATATCAATTATAAAAATATTTAGCTGAAAATGTAATTGGAATATTCCAGTGTTAGTCATGATAGTCTTGAAAAAAGTCTGGAAAATACGTTAGATTAACCAACATTGGATTAAAATTTTGAAAAATATTCTTATCTGTCATTGTTGTAAGTGCGTGGGAAATGAAACATAGAGATTTCATAATTTTACACGAGATACTTGAACAGTTTAGTAAATATGAGATTTGGGTAAGTGTAGTTTTCACTGGAGACTAAGATTTCAGTATTCATCATACTGCTGAATTGTTGTAAATCTGTTTAAATCTCAAATTTGGTAATATTATTCAAGCTGGGTGAGTTTCTGAAATACGTTAATAGACCAACTATGTTGCATGTCATCTGTGTCGACCGTTTAATTTATGTTATTCAATTTATTGATTTTTTCCGATTCAATTAACTATCATCAGTTTCCAAATTTTTCACAATAATCTATCAACTTACCAATAGGTGATAAATCCGAAAAAACAACGTTTTATAGAATAAACAAGAGTTAATTCCTCTAAACGCGACGATATTTTCAGTAAATTTATGCTGAGAACGCCCACCGTAAGGAGAGATGGAAATTCATCCATCGATCACATCTTTAACTAGAGTTTTTTCAAAGCACGCACGTGATTGGTCGTTAATATCACGTGGACGGGCGCCATCGGCCAATGAAAATTTAGCAAACAGACGCAGGTGGAACAATTGTGCGCGTGATCTTGATGGACGTTGAAATTAGCCGCCGTTATATGGAAATTTAAGTATTACACCACTGAATTGCGAAACATTTGCCCAAGCTTTTCTTCCTGTTTAAAATATGTTACGAAATTGAAAATGTTTGGAAATAAGAGTATTCTGGTTGTCAATGAACATATTCCTTGTACGTGGATTTATTGACCCTAATCTCGAAAAAACGATGAACTATTGCCTGCAAGCGCGTTACTTTCAAACGGTATATAAAATGCATCATCAACTCCTGGCTTATTGCGCATACAGACTGTAATCAAAATTCTAATTGCGATAGCCTTTCGTTAATGCCGTTTGCAGAAACATTTGTTCTTTGCTAACACGCCAAGCAACATTTTAAGACCGACTTACTAGTAAAACAAAAATAAACGACGCAATACTGATCAAAAACTATTTTAAGTACTAGTAGTTCAGTTGTGATTTCCCATTAAAAACATAATCCAGAAAATCTCTTTTTACCAATTCGCTAGTGTCAAAGTAATGTGTTGCTCACACCCCTAGTGTCATATTTATTGTATTTAGCTATGAATGTTCTATTGTATTATCTTGAATTTTAATTGGATTTCACTGGATATACCCACATCATAGATATCCACAATTTTTACATTCTGTAGCGTGCGAGGTTCGCGATGACAAACCGATCAAGACTAGTACCTTTCGATTAAAACTTCTAGCTTCGACTATGGTTGAACTTGTGAATATTGAAGATGTACTGATCCATATTTCCCATTATTCCTATGTTTATCATGAGTTTCAAAACTAGTTGTGTATGGAAACTGATGCGATATCCTCGCATCTCATTATAATTATAATAAGCATATTTCCATCCACAGTTTCACGTCGAAGTAATCACCTATATGCTTTGGCCAAATTGACCCAGCGGCTAGATTAAGAAGAAAAATGAAATGCTTAAACGGATTGCATCGCGGATTGTATCGCCTCCAATCATTACGGTTGAAAACTTTCAGCTCACTCAAGCACATTATTTCACATATCTTATTTAAACCATTGCGAATAACCTCTCGCCAAACATGAAGTTTGATAAGCGGATTGGGAGATTGGCTGCCAATTTGTCATATTTGAACTCTCGTGTCTAGAGCAATCAAAAATTGACTGAGAAGACAAAGTTGATGGTATACAGCGCGTGCGTACTGAATGCTTCACTTTACGGCAACTAGAACTGAACCTTATACGCAATACACGAAGTCAAGCCGAATGGTTTTCATATACGAAGCGTTTGTCGTATCTGTAACATTTCGTAGATGGACAAATTAACAAATGTTGAAGTGCTTTCCAAAGCTGGTCTACAGAACATGTTCACCCTACTACTACAGCGCCGTCTGCGGTGGATTGGCCATGTCTACATAAATGAAAATGGTCATATTCCGAAAGATCTACTTTATGGTGAGTTGCAATTAGGAAGTTGACCATCGGGCAGACCGCACTTGCGGTACAAAGACGTTTGCAAAAGAGATATAAAATCTCTTGGCATTAACCCTTCGAGCTGGGAAGAACTTGTTCTTGACCGCTCACATTGGAAGCATTGTGTAAAGGGTCGTAGGCTAGCTATGAAGGAGCAGATACAGTTCTTGGATGATAAACGAAGATCACGCTGGCGAAGTGCAAATGATACCGATCGACTGTATACTCTCTTTTGCTGTGAGCACTGCGGGAGAGATTGTTCCTCCAGAATCGAACTGTTTAGTCATTCGAAACGCTGTGGAACATGAAGAATCATGCGTTTGTGATGTTCACACATTGTCCACATCGACCGGAGAAGGTATTTGATGCCTTTTACTTGCGTGATGACCGTATGCAATACCCGAAACCTGAGATTTCAAGGGCCGATTGTTCTCATCGGACCATTGTAATATGTACTGTCTAAATATATTTATGAAATCACAGTCCGATCGGTTCAAAGATGTGGTCGGGTTAATAAGTGTGAAAATACTGAAGGAGTTGTAGAATATTGTGCGATATCCTTGTCGAAATTCAACACTTGTTATGTGGCAGCAGTTCTCCAGAAATGTTTTTGGGTATGAGCTTAATGTTGGATTGTCGGTAAAAGATGCACTGGCTCCATTGTGCGGACAATTTTCGCTTCTGTCTGAACATCATTCAAACCAAAGAGCTACACTCGAACGCTAAATGAATTGTTTCCTCAAGCTGTATAGATTGATTCACAAGCTTCTCGATTCGGCGCAGATCACGCCGCCCACGTGCAACTGACGCCCAACGACCGAGTTCTACCTATCGTTGCGAGCGCTGTAGGATAGATTTTTCCGCCGGAATGGGACTGTTTAGTTATTCCAAAAGCTGCGAAGCATGGAATCATCATGTGCTTGTGAGGTACATCCATAATAAACATCGACCGAAAGAGGCCAACAACAACAACAACACTCCGTTTATTAGAATAACTACTTCGCTTTGCAGACTAAAACCACCTTATCCGTAGTAAGAAAAACTGGCATAATATTTTTTTCGTACATTCCAGCAAAATTTAATGTCCATTGCAATCGGTACTAAGCGTCACTTTTGTTCTATCTTACACCAAACATACCGTAGTAATCCATCTTTCTTCAACGCTCGAACGCTATTGAATGCCACAATGAATAGTACAGATCCCACAAGTTCGATGTAAATTGAATTAATTTTATTTTTAGAAAAATTTAGAAGCGAGGTTAATCAGTGCATTCATTTTGAAATGTATTGGACGTCATTCACTAATAGAAACTTGAGGGGCAAGGTGACAAGGTTGTTGAGGTGTGCGGCTTTCAATCATGAGGGCAGCAGTTTATCAAACATGTGCCTAACCGTAAGTCGCCTTATTAGCCAGGCGTATTTTGACTACTGAGTGTAGACAAAGATTAATTGAGAAAGACTAACACCTATTTTATCACGTGATTTCAAATCTTGTAATATTGAGTTTAAAACAAGCCTTTGTTGATGTTCCATTAAAGTAATGCACACCCCCAGGTTTCCATTGCTCAGTGACCTTCAATTGCCTTTACTCGGTAACAAAAATTTATATTCTCGTCCACCTTTTAAACTGGAAGTAGAAGGTCTCAATAACGATGTGTAAGCAATTGCTAATTTTACTCGATTTGTTTTCAGATGACCACAAAATGCATTTTATCGCCAAATCGCCTCTTCGTTTCGTTTAGGACAATCACCCTCTGATTATCGCGGCATTTAACTCGCCCGTGCTCAAACATTTTTATATACTTCTTTACTTGTTAACAGTAACGTCCTGATGACGGCAAACTCTCATAAATCGTTACATTTGGGTGTAAGTGAGGGGGATGTGAGCAACACATTACTTTAAATTCTTTTTTCTTTTAAGTGAATCAAATAAACATGTTGTTTTCAATCTTGTTCAGAGTTTCTGTAAAAACAGAAGATATTTTACGCCTCAAGTGCTATGCAAATTTTTAAATAACTTATTATGAAGATTGTGTTGAGTCGATCAAAAATTCTAGTTTTTTATAAACGATCTCAAGCATTAATTCTCACCGAAGCATGAACCACTGTCCCCAAAATATCATTTCAAAAATTAACGAATCTAAGTTTGTGAACAAATGTGTAACCATTAATGCATACCTCTAATACGATCGATATTTTTACATATTGGGTGCAACTTGTCTTGTATGCCAATGTTTTGCGAAAACTTTCGTAACACATAATCCATTGGTCTCCCTCGGTCTATTTCGAAACCACTATAACTTCAAAATGCCCCGCAGTGTTACAGATGAATAAACAGTCTTAACAATCTGAACAATATCCCTCCAGCAGTGCTCACAACGACCGCCATTACTCACCAGATCCGTGGCAGTAACAATCTGGCTGTATACCCTAGGTTTAACAGCCAAGAGCAGTATCTGCTATTAACCATCTTCGAGATACCGCTTTACACAATGTCTAAAAATGATCTATACAGTGTAAGTTCTTTCCAAATCACAGATGAAGCCTGAGAGAGGTTTCATATTTCGTTCGTATAGGTGTTTTTAGCGCAAGTGTGGTCTGATAATGCTGCTTAAAACGCTAGCATTGAAAAACTGTTGCAGAGCCTGGGAGATGGGAACATGGCTAGAAACGTGGCAAGATTATTAGGATCTACTCAAAACCACCAACATGCATTAATTACATTAAACGGATTACATGTAGCTGATGTCATAGAAAACATGTTTACGCATGCAAAACACTTTATCTCTCTAATTTGTAGGATGAACTTCACTCTAGCTAAACTCTCTAGTGGATTCTTGGAAGTTTAAATGTTATTTACCGTCCTGAAAAAAAACAGTAACCGTTCCTGGACAGTAATCACAACATTGTGATCACGAATGAATACCAGCTAATGACGGATCATAGCAGGTTTCGGGAAGACGGATGGTTCGGTGATAGTGATCTCCCATCATTTTAGCATTTTAGCATGCAGTCCTTCTAGTAAAAACCGTTTTGCCTAACCGTCAAAAAGAAAAGCAACCAGGAAACATACCGGGTAATCAAAAGTTCGATTCTAGAACGGAGATAAGTCGATCTCGATAACGGATTCAGTCTTGCAGATGAATGAAACACATTGAAACAAGAAAAACCGTGTTGGATAAAAGTGAATAACAGAATAGTGTTCGATCCAATATTTCGGCATCATTGATGGCATATACCCCTTATACACATCTGTAATATTGTGTCTGGATAAATCTGCTAATTCGACACGATGAGCATGAAAAACGTTTTCAATGAATCTGCTATAGTAAGTTTTTGGTAACGTTTCGCTTCTGAACACAGAAGCTTGTTCAGACCGAGGGTGTCGGTACGAGCAATTTTCAGGTTCAAATGGCATTTTATTTACCAATCATGAGTTCTCTGAGATGACAGCGAGACCAAGACAATTGATCACACACCCTAAACTGTTTATTTAGTGTGCAGGTGCGAACAGCGTTCGCTGACACACTCCTTACGCAATCCATGTGCACATAAGTTAATATGAAAGTTAATCCCTATCCGCTGCCGAACCGAACGCCCGATTGTTGAGATATCGGATTCAAATTATCGAGATAACTCGTCTATTGTTTCTAGTCTGTTTCGCTTTATGATGACGAATGTACCGTCGACGTAGCGCCATTATATATTTGGTCCTAACGCTTCATTACTTAAAGCTATCTCATCGAAGTTCTCCATGTACATATTCGCCAGCACTGTGAAAATAGGAGAGCCCATCGCTAAACCATCGTTTTGCTTGTATGGCTGTCCATTAAATAAAAAGTGGTTCATATTTCGACAAATTGCTACACCGTTGATGATTTGTTGTACACTCAAGTTGGTACGATCCTTCAGGGTCATATCGGAGTTAAGTGATTTCCTCGCTAATTCTAAAGCGCTTATAGTGTCAACATTCTTGAACAAGGAGCTTACGTCAAAGCTAACCATCATCTCATCCTCCCCAATTGTTACGGTACTTAAGCGACGAACAAAATCTGATGAGTTCTTAATAAAAGAATTCGTGTTACCAACCAGCGGTTTCAAAAGCTGGGCAATTCGTGTGTTGGGGATTCAATGCCGTCTGCAATGTACCTCAAGGGGACGACTACCTTATGTATCTTCGGAATTCCATAGAACCTGGGGATCTGAGCAGATTTTGGGTAGAGCATCTTGTTTATCTTAGAGACCTCAGAATTGGTTAATTAAATGCCATTTAAACCTGACGAAACTTCTGTGTTCAGAAGCGAAATGTTACAAAAAACTAGCTAAAACCGATTCATTGCAAACTTTATTTTCATGATTATTGATCTCGAATATTTTCAAATACCTTGCTACATGATAAGTGGTTTCACAATCACATCAAATATGCATACGCTTATTCGAGATCAATAGGAATTCGCTTAGTCATTATTTGATTGTACAACAAGTATTAGAAACATTGATATTTATTTGTATTGCATTGTATTCGATCAATAAAATTACTGGGATATCCGTTGTATATCTGTAAACAAACTGAATGAGTGAACCACGTTACAAAAACAACACCCCCAAACGGTTGTGATTCGAGCAAAAATATTTTCTTAGGTGCAAAATATTATCCCCAATACATTCCTTAATCTTGAATCGGGCCATTATCTATAACTTTTCAACCGCATTCCTCATCATCAGTCTATCTTTTGAATTAGTTGCGAACTTAAACAGGTGCGTATAAAATTTGTTTCAATAAGTGGTGAACATTCGTCCACATTTTATCGATTTTTCTAATCACGTGAGTATGGTGTACCGGTCCCGATATTTTAGTTAAAACAATAGACGAGCACGGATTGTAATGCTCTGTATTGATTTGTGATCAGTGGATAATGAAATTCTCTGTTAGCAATTGGTTTCAACAATTTTATTTCGATTTTTACGGTAAGGTTTTCTATTTGAACTACTGAAAGGAACGGAATGTGTTTGAGACCAAGTGTTTATTCATATTATAGGAAACAATTTTTGGGCATTTGGTCGTCAGACCAAGGGTGATAATTAGGACGAGGAACATAACTAAGTAGCACTCCGGAAACCATCTCTGTTTCGACCTCATCTCAAAACGCCATGTTGTAAGCCTTCTACAATGTCCAGTCCCGTGGCCATGACCGGGATTAGTAGTCAATTTTCCGTAATACGGTTCCTATTCATAATAATCGGCTATAAGTGAACACGGTCAAGTTCGGTTTACTGAATGGCTATTCGCTTTATCCACCTTATAGATTGCAAGTCGATCTCAAGATTCAAGATTCAAGATTTATGGTGAAAAAAACACATAGCTGTACAATAACATAGAATATATGAATTAAAGTTTAAAAATCTTTACTTTATTGTTTGCGTCCATGTGCGTCAAGGAAAGAGCAAACGTAATTCTAATTGTGACATGGAGGGAGGAAATTTCGACCGGAAATACATGTTTGGGTATATTTGCTTTTCGCAGTATGTGTTTCAAAAGTAATCACTATGGGATTTCAGTGAACTGGGGTCAACACAGTATTATTATTAAAAGATAAGATAAAATATGGTTTGCTCGAATATCTTTTCGTTTGATTAGGAAACAATTTCAGGTGGTAGGCTGTTTTACAAAAAGCATACACGGACTGCGTAAAAGTTGAGGCGACAGTTTAATCGGGAATGTGGGATTTGAAGAGTTCGGTTATGACTGCGGGTCGGGAGATTGGAACCAATTGTTAAAATGTGTGGTACCTCTTATGGATTATTCGGTATGTCATGATTAAATCAGCTTGGATGCTCAATCCAAGTCGAGTCAGTCGCTGTTCAAAGAGTAGATTATGCAATCCAGTAACCATTTTAATTGCCTTATGATAAATACACTCGAGGAGCAATATGTCGTTTTCCATCCGTGGTGTTCAAGTTTGTACTGTATAGTTCACAACAGGATATATGTGAGTATTGAGTATATTTGACAATCATTGCAGTGGGAAACGTCCGAACAGTCGTCCGAGTACGCTGCATGCACGCTTGTAGACAGCCTCGAACTGTAGGCTGTTTTCCAAATTTCCCCACACCAAGATACCGAGATTATTCTGTGATATACTCCACTCAAGCGTGTAACTACCAAGTATGTATGAGAAAAAGAAGGGTTTCCCAACTTGAAACATTTGGCAATTGCGCAAATGAAGTCAGCTTGTATTGAATCGACCACTGGTGCAGCTAATTTAAATCTGCTTAGAAAACTAGGCAATCCTCAATAGAGATGACCGTTGTCCAAATTTTTTCATCGTCTGCGAAAAGAACACTATTACATTGTACCAATTGCAGTAGATCATTTATAAATATTGGACCGGGTACTGAACTTTGTAGGACACTGCTCATGGCTTCAATAGAACGGGAAATTTCGTCATCTATTCTGACTTTCGCCTTCCGTTCAGACAGGTAA
Source organism: Atriophallophorus winterbourni (assembly GCA_013407085.1). Classification (NCBI taxonomy): domain Eukaryota; kingdom Metazoa; phylum Platyhelminthes; class Trematoda; order Plagiorchiida; family Microphallidae; genus Atriophallophorus; species Atriophallophorus winterbourni. The sequence continues at coordinate 15,704 of JACCGJ010019905.1, forward strand.
CCATGTTAGTAGATTTCCAGTGACGCCGACATTCTGCAGCTGCTAACGTAGTAATGAGTGATCAACTCGATCAAAAGCTTTAGTAACAGGTAAGTAACATGTATGAACGGAAATCTCGTTGTCTAGTGCTAGCGTCCAGTCGTTTAAAGTCGTGAGCATGTTAGACGAGCACGAGCGTGTTTTTTCGAGTGTTGTTTCTGAAAAAAAATGTCATGGCTCTCGTTGTAATACTTTAAAAACCACTTGAAGGAGCGTCATAGGGCGGTTATTAGCCGGATCCGAACGACTGCCACCTTTGTAAAATGGTGTAATATCTCCGGTTTTTCAGTCAGCTGGTACGATTCCGTAATTAGTGTGTTTAAATAATTCACATAATGGGTCGCAAATATCCAGCTCATATGAATCAGAACAGCCGGCGTTTTTCCGTCTTCCCCCTGGGATTTGTTAACGGTAAGCCTGCGTAGATGCGTTTTCACAACCGTGTTTTCTGGGACACATCCTTTGGACAAAGGATTTGCGCATAAAATGCTGCTAGAGCGTTAGCTGTATCCCTGACATTATTTGTCAATCTGTCCGCTGTCTGAAATTTAAAAACTCATCGTTTAACCTTAGTCATGTTGTTTGCAATCGTGTAGAGTGTCTTAGAATATCGTTCCATCTGGTCTATCACCATCCAATGGTATTATTGTTTGTCTTTGCGAATTACGGACATTTCGAAAATGATAACAGTATAAATCTGTTCGAGTGATCCTGTGTTTAGCCCATGGCGAATCTCGCGTGCCTCTCCACTTTTGAGTGAGACTGCCGGGTTTGAAACAAAATGTTCTAGCTTTTCTTTTTGGAGTGTAGAATTAGTTTTCGTCTATTTTCATACCGATGAATCTTAAAAGGATGCTTATCTTCTAGCATCTCCAGTGCTCCGCTAATGCCAAAGTTATCGACCCTCCTGATGAGTTTGACTTAATTAGATGTCATGCAGGCATTGCAAACGAATTCGAAGGTCAACACGAGGAGGTTACTTAGCCACAGAGGACTATGACATTGCACCGACTCGACTGCTGTTGCTTCGCACGTTAGAATCAAATCTAGGATTTAAGATTCATCCGGGCCTTTTTGTCGAGCGAAGTAATATACGTGGTTTTTGAGGAGAATGAGATTAATCATCTCTCTAAATTTGTACTTATGTAATTGCTGCCAGTGAAATCATTTGGTGTGAAGCTGCGGAAGGTTGAAATCATCCATTACGACTAGTTGGATTCGCTTGTATTTCCATCATTGCGCATTAATTCTAGCATAAGTTTGTTGTGGGCGTCAGATGAGGTGGGTGGGCGGTAAATTACACCAAGGATGCAGTTCTCTTCCGATTCCAGGCGAAAGCTACACCACATGGTGTCCTCCTGCTCAATTCGTGTATAAGAAACAATTGTGCAGTGAAGACGCTCGTGGAAATACACAGCTTATCGCCACCTGTTTTTGAGCGGTGTCGTCGATGCAGGATCATGTTGGGAATTGTCAGCTAGCAATCATTCGCTTGATCATGGAACCACGTCTCGGTTACAGCGATAGTTTCGGACAAAATCGGATTGTTGAAATGCGTTAATTCAGCTATTTTGTTTCACAAACACTGCGCATTTGTGTATAAACAGTTCATACTGGTTTTGGTATGTAGTGATGCATCATGAACGGTTTCTATTGTTCCGACCCCCCGAAAACAGGACCTTTGTGGGTTTTTAATGTCTTCTGAGTTTGAGTTTCCAGTTTCTATGCCGAAAATGCTTCAGCTTGTGTTGCTGTGACGGTCTCAAATGTGCTTAGTCTGACGTCGCTAATGATATTGTTCCTGTGTATTTGCCAAATGTGTCTGACGAAGTCTGTCATTTCACTGGTTAAGAAAGTGAGTTTCAAGGGAGGTGGTCCATCACCTTTTTAATATGATGATCAGGGTATCCTGAAGGTATTTACAACATCACACCTTCGCGCTCCTATTATTTATGCGATGTAGAGCCACTGTTTGTAGTCGTGTTGTTCTGGTTCAACATCCTCCGTCGTATTGACAGCCTCTGGAAAGCCTAAAAGGACTGCGCTCGTTGCTCTTCTTACTAACATCGAGACGTCATTTTCTTTCCCGTCAGGGTATATCGGCGTAGATTCGGCTATTGCAGTTCGGAAACTCACTTAGCAATAAAGAATTTAAAACAACAGTTTCCATATCCTTCTCACTGTTTAGTGCTATTTCCAGTAGACGTGGTTCACCGAAATGTGAGGAGCATCGTTCGTGAACCAATCGTGTTACTGCTGTCGGGCTGATGGTTTCCGAACCCATCATCGTACAGAAGTTGAACCATATTTCGAGCTCGTGTTTCTGGCATATTCGCAAAAACGTTTCACGTTGGATTCATGCAAGCTGGTACAGATTACACTAAACGTTTTTCTGAACATTTGCACTCTAACACTTGGATGTGCATCAGATTTTTTCAGCTGTCTTAGCGCCCGCCTTTAAGCGTTCGCCATGCGATTTCATGATGCAATTTAAAGCTGCATTTTAGCGCACATTCAGTGTTTAGCAATTTTCTTATGATGTTCACTGGATGAAATTTTCGTGTGCAACTATTCGTGCTTGACTCAATCATCGACGATTATTAATGATAGGACACAATTGCGCTTGCCTGCGACTTAGATATATCTAAAGCTTTTGAGTGTGCTGATCACATTCAGTTTTTTTAAAGCTGCAAAATGTCGGCGTCACTGTAAATCTAATTGTTTGAATAAGGATGGAGGAAAATTATTTTCAGGCAACACGGGTATTGTGAAGTGGATGTGCACTAACAACAGAAATGATTTAATTAGTCTGTCGTTGATAAGATATCTATTGTAAATTTGAGAAAGTGATTGCAATTAACTGAAAAAGGTTAAATACTTTGAGCAACAGTTTACCGCAATTTCACCTTCATTATAATGAGATCCTTTCAATGATCATTCTACTAATTTTCAAGAATAGACTACTTTATTTCGGTTAGTAGGCACATGAATATATCATCGGGGGTATATTAGGCTGATTTCATAGATTTGAAAGATTCTATTTCTCCACAAACAGGATTGCTTGTCCGTTTGTTCTTATAAATATGCCTCGTTGACACGATTATTTATACCCCTGAAGTCCTTTCGTGCGAACTCACTCAGGTTACTGCGTGTAGTAGTAACGTCTGTACAAGATGTAGAAAAGATATTGCTCACCTCATCCCTCTTAGTTAAAAACAAATCAGCTGTACGAATATTCCTCGATGTTTCGTGTGAAGAACGAATATTTTGTGTTAATAATCCAGATCCAGCAAAACAGTCGCTGTTATCGCTCTTGGTGTACATAGTTCGAACGAAAAAGAATCCTGTAAACGACTGCAACACGACTGCAGTGAATGGAGCTTTTACAAGAGAATCTATGTCTAAACGGCATAATAAAGACTCATGTTATGCGCCTTTAGCCAAAAATGGAATTTTAACAGCTTTATCTCAATATATCATTCCTCACAGAAGAAATGATGGATACGGGGTACCAATGGTACAGGAGGGGTACCAATGTCGAAAATAGGTTCCTCCTGAAATTCGTACTCGAGCTGTATACAACATGAAGCACCCGAACAACAATTTTCCCGAAATGATTTCGCCACCCAGTCAAACACATGCACCCGAGACAAAATACCTGTAGCAGCCGACCAATTCTGATTCGGTGAATCCACTAATATGAGTTCTTCATCTGCCCCCAAAATGAATATCTATCATGATGTTGTACCAATACTTAGGGCTTTTTGGGCAAGTTCACTGAATTTTATTAACGTGCTACCGAGGCGTTTTGGGACTCTTAACTTAACATCCCGCACTTGATGATTTACATAGAAGATTAAGCAAGAAATGGGGGCCATGTCTTCATCTACTTACATGAAAGCAAAATTTGTACTATACTTTTCTCCCCCGAGCTAAATGTCAAAGATACACTGTTTTGCTCTATTAACCTACATGTTAACCGTAGGTGCAACTTAGCACTTATTTATCGCCAACCTACTTCATCATCTACCGCGGACACTGTTACTTCTAATGCCAGACGTTTTGCATTGAAGCTCATTTACTCACATTTGATCCTGCTCGGTGATTAAATGAACTGATACTTGCAACAGGCATTATGAGTACCGATTACTTCAAAGGTTTTCTTCAAGAATTAATGACTTGCACCTCTCTTCACAACCATGTACAACAACCACCGCGATTTCGATCAGAACAAACACCATCTACCCCGGACCTCATACTCACAAACAAAATCAAATCTATCTCTTATACATCTCCACTCGGATTGAGCGATCATGTCGTCATGGCATTTGATTATATCTATCAATACGAGCCCGTAGAAATCGGTCAAATATGAACAATGACTTGCTTCGAGCTCTTATTTCTGTCAATAGTTGGGATTTCTTTGAACACACATCAGCTCAGGAAATATGGAAAACTGTTGAAAACCAACTCCGTATCATCTTCGATTTGTCATCAAACTTGAAAATAATAAGCAAGAAGCAGCGTCCCAAAAAGCTTCTTAGGAGCAGTACGCGGAAATGGATGTGTAAACGTGACAAGGCATAGTATAATTACTTGGACGATCTGTCACGACTAAATTGGTGCAACTACGCCTTATTACGAGAAAAGGTTTATCTACGTTATTTGAATTGATAGAATATATTACCAAATCAATCTAGTCGAAATGGTATGATTCTTAAAGCTTTGTACAAGCACGTCAACAACCTCCGAAGTGTTAAAATTGGAATACTGCCACTGGTCTCTCCTACTGGCATAGTGACATCATTTACAGATTGTGCAAACGTTCTTCGACAACGATTTGCTTCAGTAATCACACAAGTGCCGAAACATAAATAGTTTCTGAACCCTAACAGCTGCAGCCTTCCAATTCTTTAAGAGGTGGAATACCGTCCCAACGTTGTTAAAACAAAATTGGTGACAATGAAGAAAACAGGTTCACCCTTTATAGATAATATACACCCAGTATTTGCATAATCTCTCTTCCGAATTGTTGATCGTGACGTCTGACGTGTTCAAGATAATATTTATACGGATCATCGTGCCAAAAACGTGGAAAATTGCCCTAATTTGTGTCAAAAGAAGAAATCCGTTAAAATATTGTCTGATTGCTTTATTACCAATGCTATCTAAAGTAATGGATTCTATCATAGCTGATGCCTTGCGGAATCTTTTTGAGATGCATAGCTTAATCTTTTAAGCACAACATGGATTAGGGAAAACGATCTTGCTTGAAAAACTTGCTGTTAGCAAATGTAGCCTGGCCTTAGCTACTGGATGCTGGCAAATCCGTGGACGCAATTTATATTGATTTCACAAAAGCATTCGATCGTGTCAATCAAAAACTGCTCTTACTGGAACTTTTTACCTACGGAGTAGACCGTGAAATCTATGCATGTATTAAAGAATGATTTATATCTTTGGAAATGTAAGTGCGAGTGGAAAATGAGCTACCCGAGTCGATTCAAGCTTCCCGTGGTGTCCAACAATGATCCGTCCTCGGACCGTTCTTGATTCTAATATATATAAACGACTTGCTGGTACAAACGCCAGTGCTTTTTTTGCTAATGACATAAAGATTTGGCGCAAGATAAACTCCACAGCCGATATACAGAACCTGAAACGGGATCTCGATGCGATTAAAGACTGGCCCCTAAACAACGAAATGCCACTGATTGCATCAAAATGCAGCCTATTGTCACTCAACAGCAAGCTGGGCAAATAATATTATATAGGTCGAACTGGTACTAAACACATCTCATCCGAAAAAGATTTAGACATAATTATTCATCCTGACTTAGAACACTATATGTAATGTCGACTCACTGTCAGCAAAGATGTAACCAATTTGGGTCTTTTAACAAGAGCTCTAGGTTCATTTGACGCCAATATTAACTGTGAATTGATTTCAACTTACTTCTATCCTCTTATTAAATGTGCTATACCGGCATGGGATCCTTGACTGAAAAAGAGAGTCAGTTGTTGGAAACTCCACAGCGCAGAGCGACAAAACTCGTGCTGGGACTTTCAAATTATCCATACGAAATAAGATTTAAAATATCGAATTTGCATTCGGCTCAATATAGACGGGCACGTGGAGCACTAATATTCATTTGGGCAGTGCTTAATCAATCAAATCATCTTTGCAGTCGTTTGTTTCATCTTTCCCATAACACACGTCTGCGAGGTCACCAATCTAAACTATACCAGCAGCATATCAAGTTGATCAGCCGCAAATACGCATTCTCCGTTCGCAATGTGCAATTGTGGAACAGTTTACCTAATCATGTAGTACAATCTGGAACCATTGACTTTTTGAAAAATCACTAGATGCCAATAAGGACAAGTATGTTTTCACGTTTGACATTAATCTTTAACAATATTCTTTGATATATTTTACCATCTGACCAGATGTACATTTTTGTTGGTCTTGTAAAGCATAGTTGATTTTTACACGAATATCATCTATGGATAACTCTATTAATATATATCCATATCTTTTCGAGAATTCATGGTTACAAATAAGAACACTTTGAAAAACACTGAATTGCGTTATGTTAATGAAAATGTACAAAACAGTGGCATATAACGAGTAGCGTATAGTAAATGAAAGGCTCACGAATGATGTTCCCTTACATATGTAATTCCAAATTCGCATAAAATGTCGCCATGCAAAGCGAGTAAATGATATTTTGATATGGTGGAATTCCATAACATATACAGCACGTACGGCAAAAAATCATGCTGGTAAACAATATGTGAACTTTGAAAGTTGCGGGATGCGTTTATGTCCATTTGTCACTTTTTCGTCACACTCGTTAACGTCCTAAGTCATTCACTCGTACATTTCATCTCCAACCACGGACAATGCATTTGATGTAACACATGCTTATTTTTCATCTCCCAAACGCAAAGAACGCCACAACTGTATTGCATAATAGGTATGAATAGCACGCACCCAAACACACGAACAACACTTGTACGTTTAGCTCGTAACCATAGAGTTGTCCTAGAAATAATTAAAATGCTTGTTACTTCAATCAGATTTTTCACGTGCTGGATTCCATTCGAACTCTTGTCACTTATATATGGCCTAATCAACCTTACAGGGATGTATATAGTTTAGTAGATAATGACTTTCATGTGGTTATTGTTTCTGGACAGGCTTTGGTTCGGATAATTTGCTTTCAAAGTTTTGGTAAGCCGAATTCTTGTCGACTTGTCGGCGAGTTCTTGCTTGATTTGTATGTTGTTGGTTTGCTTGGCGATTGGTTATCTTTGACTTGTTAAACGAGAATACTGAATTACTACTCTTCATTATTGTTTCAATAGGAGCAATTTTACAGCAAGGTCCATTTTCCACCTACCCAACGGTCGCAAATCAAACAATTATGAGTATTTTCAAGTATCACCATTACCCTTATCCACTAAACTTAGATTAAGTCGGTTGGTTTCAGATTTTGTATTTTGTTCGATACATATCAACTAGTATGAAGATGCTTGAAAAGACAGATCATTGATTATGTTTGAAGCTCAAGATATAGATATCGAAATAGATCGTCAAATTGCTTGATCAATGAATGAGTAGATGGGTAAATAGATGAAAGATTGTTGATGATTAACTAGATAGATCGATCGAATGTGTTATGTCTGTGCTGCACTACTGTTTTCCATGATGTCCGCTGAATCAGAAGTGTCACTTTTACAACAGTTGCTCGAACGAATACTCCAGATAAAAGAAGGAAATTCTTCTGCGAATGATCCCAAATCTCCATCTACCGAATCTCTCATGTCATCTATAATGGAATTTCACTTTGACCCGGAAAATAATGTGACTTTTGACACGTGGTTCCGGCGTTATGAAGATATATTCCGAATAGACCTCAAGGACCTGGGAGATGACTGCAAAGTTCGACTGCTGTTGCGTAAATTGGGTGCAGCGGAATTAGACAAATATTGCAATTTAATTCTGCCTCAGAACCCACGCGACCGTACATTTGAAGAGACAGTCGAATCACTCAAGCAATGTTTTGGTGATCAATCGTCTCTCTTCAGTATTCGTTACCGCTGTCTCAATTTAGTCATGGATGAAACAACCGATTTTGTGACACATCTAGGAGACGTTAATAGAGAGTGTGAACGCTTCAAATTGCGCTCCCTGACAGAGGATCAATTTAAATGTCTCATTTTTATCAGCAGTCTGCGATCCTCGCGATTTACGGAAATTCGGACTCGCTTACTGAATCGTCTAGAGCAGGATCCGACTATGACACTCCAAGCAATCGGAGAAGAACACCGACGTCTCTTGAACATTAAAAACGACTCCGCTCTCGTGCAATCGAACCATCACGACAATTTTACAATCCAGGCGGTACATCAACCAAAACAGAAGAACACTGAACAACCGTCAATCAACTCGTCTATTTACCGAATGCAAAGTGCATCACAAGTGAGCGAATGTGTGAACATCACAGTGAGCGAAAATCATAATTTGAATTCAAAATCGATCTTCATTGGTGATTAATCAATAGTTCGTTCACTGGCAATACAACAGGGGGCGCCCTCCTAACACCTCCCCCTTTAAGCTCGGTTGTCGTATGACTTCATTTTCGGATTCACTTGTAGGCGGGTTACTGGAATACGTCTTCGATCAGCCCACCTTCTTGGTTTGTATTCCGCGGAATTAATTTGAGGTGGCTCTTCTTCCGCTGAATTTTCATCTTCTGGGGTCTTGAAGTTGGCGAGGACAGGATAGAGATCATTGAACACTGATCTCTTAAAATAGTTTGTGCGGCAGTAGTTTTCGTTATGCCCCTTTCTGTTGCACTTCTGGCATCGGTGCTTCTTGAATGGGCAATAACGCGCAAAATGCCATTCATCACATTGGCAGAACTGGGATGGGAGCTTGGTGTCTTGATCGACACAATGATCATTCTGTCGGCTACTTTGGTGCTTGACGGCTAACACCACTGGCTCATTCTGGCGTGGGTTTTGCTCGACCAGCGCAGTGTCACGCTTCAAATTTAGTAGCCTCTGGCATTCGGTTGTTGACGTCATGTTGATTTTCGGATTTTGATCGAGTAGTGACGGTAGTCTCGTGCGAATCTCTTGATCCTTCTCTGATTGCAGACCACATACTTTTCCTGCATAAGTTACAAATTCATCGCAATCCTGCTTGATCAATTTCATGCAGTTATACCGTCTGTTAAATAAGGAAGACTGTTCGCCAAAAATTTCTTTGAAAATTGATTGAAAAATATATTTGAATCTCTTGAACCGAGATTCGAAGGTGAGACCGCTTTCTGGGTCGTAATTAATTTGGGGATGCTGTTGATGATTGCATCCACCACTGGGTTTTGTACGTCAGTCTTCTTGTCTTGATAAATAACACTCAGATTTTTCAAATGTGTCTGCATCAAACGGGCTTGAGCTTCTTCGAATTGGCGTTGCTGTTGCTGGAGTATTGATTTTACTTCTGCTGTGATTGCCATTTCGAATTGCTGGGTTCTTTTCTCCCCGTCGCCAAGTTGTTATGTCTGTGCTGCACTGTTGGCCCAGCCCGTTTGGTCAGAGAGAACGCAACCGTCACTCAACTCGTCTATTTACCGAATGCAAAGTGTATCACAAGTGAGCGAATGTGTGAATATCACAGTGAGCGAAAATCATAATTTGAATTCAAAATCGATCTTCATTGGTGAATAATCAATAGTTCGTTCACTGGCTATACACAGGGGGCGCCCTCCTAACAGAATGATACACATACAATTAGATAATAATTATAATCGTTGATCCAGTTTCCAGATGAATTCAAAGTCAGTTTTTGCTGTTGTGATGCATGAAAAAGTGCGCATATGTTATTATCTTGATAAGATTTATGACTGGTTGCTCTGACGTTCACCATTTCGTAGCGATTTACAATGTTATATGCGATAAATATATATGCAATACATATAATTGAGAAGCTTTTTCTCTATTTTATGTCCGTTCACACATTATGGAAGATTCATTAAACACCAGTAACTAAATTGATATTGGTAAATAGGTTCTTTACATGCTTTTCGAATTATTTTTTGTCAATATTTTGCAAACAATTTTTTAATTTGAATATACAAATTCGCATAAACAATCAATGGTAATTTTCTAAACCACTTGAATGGTGCGTTGGATTAGCAATCTCACTCTCCTGTATCACATTGATTACACTGACAGTCTAAATGAAATATAATCTGTCTAGTATTTCATGAAAACGTAGATCAATTTGCCATTTGTTCGAAACTATTCACAGACAAACAAGTTGTGCTTGTATGTCACTGTTGAGTAAGATTAGTACGACCAACCTGTTCAACCACATGAGCCCACACTCATGTAGACTGGGTTTAAAACCCATGACCACGAATATAAAAGCTCATTTGCATGCTTCTCCATCACACACACACATGCAAATGAGATTTTATATTCATGGTCATGGGTTTTAAACCCAGTCTACATGAGCGTGGGCTCGTGTGATTGTACAGGTTTGTCGTACCAACCTTACACAACAGTGGCATACAAGCGCAACATGTTTACCGTTCTTCCACTGTTTCAAGCGCATGCAGTTTCTTATCCTAATATCTCTACCTGATGATTGCAAACAACACGAAACCGATCGTGGTGTGTGTGTGTGTGATGGAGATGCATGCAAATGAGCTTTTATATTCATGGTAATGGGTTTTAAACCCAGTCTACATGAGTTGAAGCTCATGTGTTTGAACAGGTTGGTCGTTCTAATCTTACCCAACAGTGGCATGCAAGCGCAATTTGTTTACCATTCTTCCACTGTTTCAAGCGCATGCAGTTCCTGATCCTACTATTTCTCCCAGATGATTGCAAACAACACGAAGATGTGATGGAGATGCATGCAAATGAGCTTTTATATTCACAGGCACCTTTCAAAGACTAAAAACGCGACTTTCACCACAGCACATATTGAGCCTTCACATTCAAATGCAACCGAATACATAATTAATGCGTGTAAACCCATGGTCAGGAGAGCAAATACATTAAACATTTCACTGTAAATGCAAAGGTGAGCATGGACTTTGTTCGATCATTTAATACTAAGAATCCAATGACACCCTCAAGGCACGGATATGTGTTGCGAAATAGTTGACCGGGTTGTGATTGTAAGAAATCGATTCCTGCTACAAACTACTTCTCTGTTAAGTACGTACCACAAAAACCACTGATCACCTCTGAATCGATACGCCCATACGGTATAGGAATTAATGAAAATACGTCATTTTACAGACTCGATCAGACGGTCAACTATGCTTCTTCAGAATTGGCGATTCACGCCGCGAAGGACTACGCCTAATTCGGAGCATGCATAAAGTTCGCGCATAAATTTCAAGTACCTCTAGGCAGTCTACCGTTACCCCTACCCTCCATGCAGCGTTAATAAGGCGAGCGAGTTTAAAACATGCATGTAATTATTATATTACTAATTGGTCCGCAAATGTTACGGGTCACATTCGCACAAACGCCATGAGGGCGAGGATCATTCCGATCACTTGGAATTTCATCGGGCCGCCAATTGCAGTGGACTTTGAGATCAAGGCTTGCGTAGTGTTGATATAATCAGCGGAGTAGAAGAATTGCAATTCACTGCAAAATAAAATGGATGAAAAGTTCGTGTGATTCAAATGAGCTATCAAAATGCGGTGCTGCGATAGTGATTTTGATCAACACAATAGCTTGATAATTGTTCTAGTAAATAATATGTGGTTTCATAAAATAATCCGCATTTCAAATCTGTACATTTAAAAGTCTAAATTGAAGCAATATGATTATCTCTAGATCAGTGATTCGGTGAAAACACCACACAAATTTGATTGAAATTAGATGGCATGATCATCATGAAGTTATTCAGAAACGTGACATTCTTTGTTAAAATATATATATTCGGAATTCAGCGATTGAAACCTTCTTGCGGCATCAACAAAATTGTTACTACATCATGGAGATCGCCATTTATAACAAGTTTGGTAACCAAGAGATAACCTCAAACACGCCGTCAATGTAATTTTGAAACATTTTGAAACGCTGTTCTCACAATGGCAATACCGGGTTAGAATGAGAGATTAATGTACGAATCTGATAAAGATCAACTTGATTGTAGAAGTCCGCAACCCTCATTCCCATATTGTGTTCGACCTTGATGAGATATATATTTGACCATGAATGGCTGCAGGTCCGATTTCAATTTCGGAAAGCCATACAAGTGAAATTAGTTTTCATATACTTGAGAACGTTCTTGGATGTCACATTGCTTTATGAAAATGTTCTCAATATCTATTTGAAACCATGGCCTGTTGGGGTAATCTAAAAAATCCTATTTTTCCCGTGTATAATTTGGATGAGGTTTGAAGCAAGTACACGTTCGATCGGAAGACCACCATGCCCAAATAGAACTGTTCCAGAATTACACAACAAACACAGCAATATATGAGCCGCTCGAATTCAAGTAGCTAAAATCTCGATCCATAATTACACAACAAAACAAAGTATAATAATTTCATTAGAGATGTGATTATAACTCAGTCGTAATTTCCGATTGTTCATTACCAATATTCAATAAAAGATGATAGTTAAACGTTTGAAAAATAAACAACATATAGTCATACATTTTTAAATAAATGCGGAAGTATTTCGGATGTTTCACACAAGATTTGTCTTGCGTAGGAAAGCGTAAATATTCTATTTATTGGCGAATCGACAGCCTATCATGAAGTAAACGAATAAGCCTGGTGTGTTGTGCAACTTTTGTGCAAGAATTACTCAGAAAAACATAATTGTGTGTCACCACCCCAACCTTTGAATTGACGCAGAAACTGATGGAGGTGTTTCAACCAGATAAGTACGAACAACACATAACGATTATGGGTTTGTATGTCGCGATGCGGTATAAATGAGTAATCTTCCCTAAACTCGGCAATTCAGTTCGTCTATTTGTAGATTATGTGTACATTGGCTCGAACTAGTTGACTTTGCAAATAGTATACATCAATAGCTTTAGTTATCATAACATGTCATATCATTTTAGCACTTGCGAATCCCGATTTCATTGTCATTCACTGTGTGGTGAGCGACAGATTTGTAATTAATCAGCTTACAAATGAGTCGATTTCAAAGAATTTAATGAGGTTACTCGCATTCGCACGGATAGTACGAGCTCATATGATGTACTAATTTTTATGCTAATCGGATTCCATAATGGGTTCATAGTTCACAGATTGTCTGGCTTTTCATTATTCAATTTTAATAATCTCGCTTGGTTATACACGCCCTATCGAATATACACAAACAGCAGAATCCGTGTTTGGAGCATTCATTGAAAGAAATTGAGTGGACTGGTCAATGTTTCCCTATCGTTACAACTTTATCTGAAATAATATTTATAGCAACCACTATTAACGTTTACGTATTAGCAACAATATCCGAAGTTTGTTATCGTACGACGTATTATATGACCGTCAAAACTCACTCCAAGGGTTTCGATGCTGTAAAACAATTGTAATTGTTGTATGAATGTTAAAATAATTCTATCAAAGCAACATTACATTGAAAATAGACATGGAAAGGCGAGCCAAAACTACTATGGTATCTCAAAAATGGTAAGCATACAAATCTGCGACCAGGTGCCTACACCTCGAATCAAAATATACTGAATATATTTCGCGTTGAACCGATTCCCAATAATATTTGATATAATTGTTATTAATATTTATATTATTCTAATGCTGAATATAATAAAATGTTTAAAAAAATGGTAACTCACTTTTTGATACATTTGATTTGACTACAAAAATCAAAGGATGGTTTCAAATATGCTCCAGCAAAAAAGGAATACATTTTACTGCGCGATAATTCATTACACACACTCCATTCGACTTACCAGTTTCATAACTGAATTCCAACGACTCCTCGCGAAATATCGATCGGAAGCGAGCATAGATGATGACCATATGCGTTCCACTCGAAGCCACATTCATAGGTAGAATCCGGGAGCCTGAGTTCATGTGTGCCAACTCTTTGCCCGCGCAGTCATTGCCATCCAAGACTTTGACCCAACTTACACCGAAAAAGTTCTAGCAATTCAAACCAAATAAAGCCATGTTGTATGAGTCACGATTTTAATATCCAGAGGATTATAGAATCGACGCAGCTAGTGCATCAAAGATAATTGATTATTATCATGGAGGTAATGGCGCTGTATATCCTAGCAAACGTTAACATTTCCAAAGTTGGGTGAACTTGTAAACGTTATCCCAAACTTGTGAAGCATGTTAAAATGATTCGGTTCCCAGAAGTGTTATATCGGGTTTAATTGTACTCGTTCCGATCGGAATTTACTATAAGCATGTATAAAAACGTTTATCATTGACATGAGATATAACTGTGGATATAGTTAATGTTTGACTGTTCGATATTCGAATGAGCCCTACATAATTCTGATTTTGTCTTGAATCAGTAACTAAGTAAAACATTGAATAAAATTTAGTATATATATATATATATATATCAAATTTTACGAAAGAAATAAACCGAATCGCATGTTGTAAGATTGATTTCTTGGATCGACTCGTTCACCCGCAATATAGACAATTATATCTGCTCATCTCGGCATGAAATTAATTAATTAGGTATATTTAATGATGTCCAGTCACTTAATCGTAAGATATTTAATCCACAGGGAAAGTATTTAACATAGGTTTAAGATAATAAGATATTTACATGTGTGCAATGACTCTTGTATATCGTACAAGTAGCAAATCCGGAGGACATTAATTTACATGTAAAATGAGTTTTGGTTCGAGAAACAATCAAATAATGTCAATATTAATTGGAGATGTAGTACGTTTGTCACACACACACAAGTGTAGAGCGAGATTAGTTACATGTAACGATGATATCGTACGTAATTTCGCACTTCACAATCACGAGTGCAACAAAGAAAACGTTTTGGCGAAGAATGCGGTGGCTGAAATAATGGAAAACGTGTTAATGCCACCCAGTCTGCCTCACAGACCTCGGTCACATTCGGTCTAACATTAGGCACACTAATGGCATTACCTCAAAAAAGTGCTATCTCGCGGACACTTAACAGACATCAAAACAGTATAAGAAGGAAAGATCCAGCATGCACTATTCCATCCCTCCCAAGTGTCGCCATGTTTGGTGTTCCAACATCCCACAATGTGGACATTTCCTAACAACTTGCGAACGGAATAACGACAGAATACGGCCTCAGTTCTTCAAGCAAGTGCTGGGGTTCATATCAAGCAGAAGAAGAAGTATGCTGAGATATGTGCCAGGACATCTCGAGCAATTCAGCGATACTCAACTACGCAAAGATTGACGTTCTGCAAATCAATTACATATCTCTCCTGCTAAATAAATCCATTCGATTGTATTGTGCATTCTTCAGAAGTTATCAAACAGGGGATTAAGTGACTGAGGATTATGTGTCTGACGATTAAGTCTCAGTTAACCGATACGCTAGCAACTTTCGATTCAAATTATTTAATCAAATTTGCCGTAAGTTGTTGCCAGTTCAATAAGCCAAACTTACGGTAAGTGGTTTGATAGTGGCATTGACAATGTGGTCATGCGGCGCCTCGATACGCCAAATGCACAACGCGGGAAGCCGAATATGCGGAGGAACTTTGATTGTTTTGCTTTCTTCTTTGAGCTCCCCACCACAATACACTGGAAAAAAACGATATTTCATGGTCGGAATCAATTTCGTCGGCCATGTGAGCACACACACACCGACGAATCATTACGCAAATATAAATTTAAAAACTGTAATACCTCAACATATGCGCAGACAACTTCCATATTCAAATAATATGAGGTTTGTTGGTAAAATAAAAATGTAAAACAGCAACTAATTTGGTGGTCCCATTTTCCCGTTGATGGACGTAAGATGTACATTGTAAACGTATGATTGTCCCGTGAGTTTTGCCATTTCTCAGTCGGATTCGAGATCAATGATCCAACATACAAGGCTCTAAATTACACATATAAGTCAGTTGATTAACACGGATTATCAAAGCTCTGGGTGGTTTATGATCAGTAACTGCTTGTAGCATGTGCTCTTCTGTAGAACACAATTTGTCGCGTATCCACATCGTAGGGTCAATTTCAATAGCTTGCATATCTATTCAAAAGCTGTGGATCGTAATTATTTATAAGCTCAAGTATACTTCTCGATGTAAACTCCTTATAGGATAAACCTTTCGCAATACTACATTATTAGTAGCATGATACAACTAATAAAAACTATATAGTCAAATTTGCGCTATCTTTGAAATGTAAGTTGGATGTATTGAGTTACCGTTCTATTCACAGTCTGATAGCACTAATACCCAGCAGCATACCTAGATAAGTCTCAAATATGATGCTATTCGTTTATTAATTGTCAAAATTAACCACGTTCCAAGCCGGCCTTCAAATCAGTCATGCACACCATTACTTTCTCCATATAATTTGTCGTCATTTTTTTGTAAATTCTAACGCATCCATTTTTATTTTATTAAGTTTGCATTGCAGAACTTGATGTGAAATTCCGAAAAGGAATTCTTTCGATCAATTTCAGTGTTTTGTTCTCAAGTATGAGAACCTTCAGTCTAATTCAAAAATAATCAATAAATACGCATTCTACCCGATAAGTGCACAATGGTCATTGTTATGATCACCATGTTATGTCGTACGAACAATAAACCTATGATTTCGTGGTCAACCATTGTTCACGAGGCTTACTTCAACTAAACTTTCTGACTCCATCTAATGCGGGCTACAAGTCCAGAGCGATTACTTCATTGAAGCAGAATAGTAACAACAGGATTCATCGGACACTTATATATGCATGCCAAATATTGACTGTGGTTTTGTAGTTGAAAGTTGTGGTCCGTCTAAAGAAATCGATTTACCAATATTCTCAAGGTCAGAACTAGTTCACGGCTCACTGAAACAAATTTGCCATCTCCACCTTATATAGTAAACCCGAAATCGGTAGCAGTGTCAGTGTAAATAAACTTTCTAACATCAAATGAACTTACATAACATTGTATCAGCAATGGTTGAAAAGTAGATCGCTGAAAATTTCATAACCATGGGTTACATTATTATTAACACAAATTATATCGATCGGTCAAAATCGGTTTTGGTGTATAAATGGGTGAACAATTATAGGTGTCTTTAATATTCGATCCCGGATCAATTTGGTTTTTTTATAAACCTTATTTAAAAGCACCTTTGGAATATGACATAGATTCAACATTCGAGGTTAAAGAATTTATGGTATATGAAAGCATTTATCTGTAAAACACCGCAGGATATTCTGATAAGCTCGTATATACAAAATTGAGGCGATGGAAAGATCATCTTTTGTAGCGAACAAATGTAATGTATTGTCTCAGTATGGGTATGGTATGAGAGCACTAGTCTGATCCAGGCAAAGTGCCGCACAGTCTCAGACTGCACGTGGGCTAAGATACTGTTAGGTTGCCCAAGCTTAGACAGATATGAGGAAGTAAAAAGAACAGGAAATGGTAGTGGGACTCCAGCGTGTTTTAGCATGCAGCTCAGTACAGTTGGCCAATCAATTTAGCACGATGTTAGTCGCACAATACATAAATGATTGTCTCGATAGCCATTTAATTTCCTGTGCAACTGAACTGAACTGAACGGGACACATTTATCTAGTTACATACATTGCACGGATGTGCATTCGTGCAACATTTATCTTATATGCTTTCTCATTATGATGAAAATAATATTCGTTCAGATAAATATCGGGAGAAATTACATTACTTAAGTTATATAAACGGGATATAGGGTGGAATTACTGTTCCTGGAAATCCTTGCATTGGATGATTGTCGAACGTCTGACGGTAAGGGAGTTTCGTTAGAAACAAAAGCACACCAAAAGAATAATTGGCGGCAGTTCCGGTGAAAATGCTGAATATGCAATACTAATGCTTGAGTGAAAGTGGTTCGGTTTGAACGGAGGCAAAATAGATCTCTCGGACGATGAATTTGTGAGTTCATTATTTTGAAGTGAGGACTAAATCCAATCGAGTTCTTCTGTAAGCTGGAGTATCGAAATTAGGATGCACCAGTAACTCCTGATAGGGGAGGGCGCGATGTTCAGTTTCACTGCGATAAATACTCTCGAGCAGCTTGATATCCTTTTGTAGTCATGATGCCCAAGCTTGCACTGAGTAATCAAACACTGAATTAATATACTTATTTAGGAGCAGGGGAATGTTTCAAATGAAAATGTCTAAATATGCGTCTAAGCATGTGCGGCATGCTCGGCCGCATACGGCTTGCATTCTTTACTGTTCATAATTTACCACTATTTCACTGTTTTGACCCAATGATGGCAAAAAGCCAGAAACTCGTTGTGGAATGCGATTGTGGGCAAAGCGAGCAGAACAAAACTTGTCAACAGACCACAAATCTGATAATAAATAATGGTACATTTATCATAATCAGTCAAATACTAAAAAACCAATTCTTTTCAATCACGTATGCAGTCTTTACAGTGGAATCTAGTAGCGAATAAAGAGAGGCTAGCGAACTTATGGCCACTTATCTCAATGTTCAGATCGACAATTAACCACCTTTTCACTGATGACACGGAAATACAAGAAAACGTTTAAATCGCATGATACCAACTATCGACTTACATTGAAAAACTCTTCTTGGACGAGAAATGTCATAATCTGGAATCAGATAAAAAGCAAAATGCCGAAAATAAAATGGATTGAGTGAAGTTGGTTTTGTGTGAAGTTGGGTTACAAGCGAGAATATGATTCACTAGCATTTATCGGAATGAATGTAACTGTTGAGTACAATTGATATTCCAAAACCAAAATCGTTTAACGTCCAATAATAGACCGCTTCATGCTTTCTTTTCTCACCTCAATTGGATGAAACAATACCGATTAAAAAATCCGGTCATTCACTGTTCTATTCAAGTACGTTTGTAAAAACGAGCAATATCTGAAACATTTGAAGTCCACATTGACCAAGAATGTAAAATTAAGAATTTCACAAATTCGCGTGTTTTTCGTTTTTGCTCAAAGCTATTCATTTTTCGGAACCTCCGGTTGCGTGCACTGTTGTATGTTTCGCCAGATTACAGCTCAGAGCAGTAACAGACGACATTAACATAACCAGGGCTTTGATGTCGAATGCAGGCTACTGTAGCTGCTGGATGTGTCCATGCCACAATATGTTCTGGTGATCTCGCATCAAAAATAATATATTGAATAACAAGAAAATTGTCTTATTCGTGAACACGGCTTTTCAGAAATTGCTCTGTCAATTGATGTTTACCCCAAAAGAAATAAAAGAATTCGTTTTTCTACCAGACATTCGGTCGTAAATAAATGCTCATTACTTTAATTGAACGTCTCTATCTTCCGAAACACTGAAAATATGTGATCTCAATTTTATGGAATCAATTTCACCAATGGGGATGTTGTATGGTTCACAACCAATAATAATATTCGCACATTTAAGCGTTTTCTTCAGTTTCAACTAAACGAAATTCTGCAAGTCCGAGGTCATACAATATTTCCAAACATGTAGCTGTTCGTGTTAAAAAATATCATTGTGTTGCCAGTGCCAACATAACAAGCCGATCATTTACAACAAAACATTTATAAGTGCCTCATTGTGTAATTTACAATCATTTTGTGATACTGTTTTCAAGTGTTTATTCTACGAGTGGATTTGAAATCGAACCTATTTTATCCTTCAATATTTGCAGTCAAACTGACAACATCGAATTC
This sequence comes from Atriophallophorus winterbourni, assembly GCA_013407085.1. Lineage (NCBI taxonomy): Eukaryota > Metazoa > Platyhelminthes > Trematoda > Plagiorchiida > Microphallidae > Atriophallophorus > Atriophallophorus winterbourni. The sequence continues at coordinate 35,629 of JACCGJ010019905.1, forward strand.
TTTACCGAACGATGAAGAACACCGGTAAAAGAATATAAATGTGATGGTATGAGGAACAGCAAAACAAAATACCGGATATTCACAACATGATCAAACTGAACGTTGGAGAACAAGGAGCGCATGCCGATCCTGATCTTACTGTCCCTACCTGATGAGTGCAAACAGCACGAAACCGGTCTTGGGTCGTGTGTGACAGAAAAGCATGCAAATGAATATTTTGAACGTTGGGGCGTTTTAACAATCATTAACTGTCGTACAATTATCACTCTTCACGTCAATGCCTAGATGATTCATAAAGCCGACACAAAGCAACAAATATGTGGTGATGCAGTAACATGTCAACCCGAATGAAGATAAACCGAAAAAATCAGTTGGAACAGTTTGTTCTTTTTTAATTGACCTACGCGATAATATCCTTTTGTATGCAGCCATTTGCAAGGCATTCGACAATTCAAGTTAACATAGAAATACGAAAACGTCAAGGTAAGACAAGTTTCGTAATGAATCCGTAAACGTTCGAAACGATCAACTGGCTATTTATCATCAAACAGCCATTTCGAGCTACACTGAACTTTGTATGGTTTCATGCAACATTTAACAATTAATCTATTGCGATATTTGATAACTTGTGCTCAAAACCGAAGACTACGCATTACTGACCTTAACAAAGGTCCTGTTAAAGGACTTCAGTCCTTTGTACAAAAACACCGTTTTTATTTCCAGGCCAATCATTCCTCCAAAACCTGTTTGCTTCATGTGCTATTTATAAATATTGATCTTCTAAAGTAACATGCATAGTCAAGCCATCATTCTATTTTCTCCAAGTGTGAAAAAAGAATTGCCGGAATACGGATCTTACCTGTAGAGAAATCCGCTTGGAAGCCTTTGCCTGGATTGAATCGGTCGCTGGTAAACAGAGCGGTCATATGTTCCGAGGTTGAGGTTATCGGCCATCTGGAGAATTCCGTGTAGATTGCTATGCGTTTTGCGAAGCAATCTGGACCGTCGAAGATGATCAGAAAGTCGTGCGGACCACTTTGTCCGAACTAAAATTAAAAAAGAATCACTGTCACCCTTCCTCAGATCACGAGGTGATATTCCAAGACAAACTTAAATGCGCCTTGGTGTGTTTTGTCAGATGATAATTTCAACATGAACACTGTGTTCAATAGTATATACCTTATTGCAAAATATACGATATTAAATGCGTTTATCAGGTTTTATACATTTTGGTCTCCATGAATACTATATTACAATTTTACACATTTTTATAGAGTCATGAATTATTTTCCAAAACAATACATAGGCGTAAACAAGTTGCGCAACTGTTAGATAAGCTTGGTACGACCAACCAGTTTAATCATATAGGCATACACCCATCTAGATACGGTTTGAACCGATTATAATGAATAAACAGTGGCATACAGGCGCAAGGTGTTTACCATTCTTCCACTGTTTCAAACGCATGCGGATCGTGATCCTACTGTCCCTATCTGATGAGTGCAAACAACATGAAAACTTTCGTGTGGTGTGTGGGTGTGTGATGGAAATGCAAATGAGCTTTTTTATAATTAAGCGTATTTTGTTTTATTTATTATCTCGACAACCCCATTTGATAACAAACTGACTTCTCCTTATGATACAAAGAGCTTCCTTCGTTGATCGATAATATTCGTTTATAATCTCGCGATAACTAAATTACTGCGCCATTTTTACGAAAGATATTCTGAGTCTTAATGCAAAAACGTTCAGTTTGCGTTTCAATGCCACAATTTGCTAAAGATTTACTCAATTTGCTGATTACTAATACTGATTTACTTGCATTCACTTACACTGTGAAGCACACAGAAAATCTCGGTGTAAAACTGTTGTTTTAGAAAAATTAATGGCTGATTTGAAATTTCACTTTCATTGAGACAGTTAGTTCCCGCAAACGCTTATACAGGTTAGCCTAGCTAACTGAGCCGCCTGAAATCTTTTTGGTGATGCGATTCGTATAACTTTTTTCGATCGGTAGCGTTGGGAACGGCGTATCGTTCCACAAAAACTGTACTCATGTGAACAGTTATCGAAACATGAAAAACGCAATCGGATCCTGACATCACTGTCCTTACCTGATCTGTGTAAACTGCACCAAACCGGTCGTGAGGCGTGTGTGTGTAATAGAAATGCATTTTGAGCATTTTTGAGGCATGACAGGATTTCATTTTGGTAAATAAAATGTTATATTATTCGAAGCAAATCCGAGCACCTTCAAGTGGATAGCGTTACACTTGCTTGTGTGTATCCGTATGCAATGAAGTCAATATAATTGCGCCATAACTTGGTGGTGAAACTTAACGCTTGTCAGGCGTAATGACTTGGACCAAATCACATAGTCATAGGAATTTATTGTACACAACTGATAGGAAATCCCTTATTTGCATGCATTTCCATCACAAACACCCTACGACCGGTTTTGTGCTGCTTGCATTCAGTAGGTAGAAACAGTAAGATCCGAAACTGTTTGACTTGAAACAGTTGATAGCTGATAAAGAAGACTTCAACTAGTATGTCACTGTTGAATACGGCTGACACGACTAGCCTGTTCATCCACTTGTGGCCACGGGTATAGGATTTAACCCATGGAATTGAAAGAAAAGTCTGCATTTACAAGTATTTCAAGTATACACACATGATGTTGAAGCTGTGGGATGGGGATTCACGTGCATTAAAACAATGTTATGATATTTTCCGTCCGAAGAATTTATATAAAATTAAATATACCACAAAATACAGCCCGTGATGAAGTTATATGCAATCAATCAATATCTATCCTATTGAAGTCATTATCAAACAAACTGAAGAATGTTTTACAAGCGGAAATCGCGCTCTAAGTGATGACAAATGCTGATGAAGTTGGCATTAGTGATAAAATTATTTTAATTTAAAAGCTGTTTTTTATTTTACTATTTAAACATAAAATTGTTGAGGAATGTGAGTGCTGGGTATGTCAAAAACACAACACATTTGTCATGAACTTTTTCTTGACATCATAAGTAAATATCAGACTGCGATCACAGAAACCCGGGTCTTTAACCTTGTTAATGCGGATACACATTTAAGATCCAGTTGAAATTACTCAAAGCGTCTTATGACTCCATTTTTTATGCATTTATAGATTGAATCAACCTTTTTAAACTGAAGTATTGCTTTGATTTCGGATTTCTTCATACATTGCTTATATGAATTCTGAGCCAATTTTAGATTGCCTCAAACTTCAAATCCTTAAACTGAGAACTCTGCAGCATTAACTGTTCACCAACGAGCTCATTAATCCACCTCTTAAGGTGGAGATAATACGAGGAGTAATTCTATTGTGATGCAAGTTAACTTTAGGTCAATAGAGGCTAAACCGCACATCTTGTTCAAAAGTCCAATAGGTTTTTTGCACAGACTTCGAGGGTACTCCATCCGACATTATCTACACCATCCACATATTTATTGCTTCCCTAATCATCCGTTTGTGAAATCAGTCCGTTGCTATCAGCGTTAGCCCACGAATCGCTCACCACAACAAAACGTCAATTATTAGGCCGTTTATTGCGCGCTCCACGTGCATAATATCGGATCGAGTTTTCTTGAAGCCCGTGAAAAAACACAATGGCAAATAAGTGTGACCTTGAGTAATCCCTTCAAACCCAGCAATGCTGATCATAGAGACACATCTGCATTGTATTTTGCCGTTCCGTTCTGAGATAAAATTACTTTTCAAACAGAAATTTTCAATCACACATTCGAACACTTGTTCACTCTTTATGAACGAGCATTTGAAAATTTTCGAGGCTCTGAATCTCTTTACATTAGACCTTATCTAATTCGTACAGGGTGTGTCACTTAATTAACTTCTCCACGATTCTAAAATGATGTATTACGAAGATTCTCATTTGCAGACAGTTCCATCACGTACATGCACGACAGATTTCAAGCTTTGTGCACTCATCAGGTAAGCACAGTAAAATCAGGATTCACATGCTTTGAAACAGTAGTGGAACGGTAAATAAGTTGAGCTTGTAAGCGACTGTTTTATAACATTGGCACGAACGAACTGTTCAATTAGATATACTCAAACCCATAACAATCGGTTTAAACCCATGACCATGAACAAGGAGATCAGATCGGTTGGACGACCACAACAGACGTTGCTGGCTCCTTCTCGACTGGTCGGGCATATGACGCTACTCAAATGTGCCAGTCTGAAGAAACAATCATGAAGACTTAATCGCGATCGGTCAAACGGTGGACGGTAGCTCAGGCCGTAAGGCATGAGACTACAATGGTGAAGGTCCTGGGTTCGAGTCCGACCGTTCGCTGATGAGCTCAAATAAGAGCGAAGCTCGAGTCCAGTGCTTCCAATGTGGACCGTCGTGATAAACTTTGCGAATATTTCGAAGGAATTGGTACTGATGAGTAGTCGCCAAAAAAACACAAAGATACTCATTTGCATACATATCCATCACACCCCACGGCCGGTTTTGTTCATATGTGAATAAACAAGTTGGTCTTGTCAACCTTGTCCAAAAGTGGCTTACAAGCTCCACTTGTTTAAATTCATTACAATTCATTTGTGACAAGTGGTGAATTTTTTAAAAATGAACGTGTCGCTTTTTGTTGATTACAAAGTGCATGCCAATTATTGCAATAGAATAATCTCAATTTCTGATAATACGTGGTAACTCAAATCCACTGCGATTAAAAAATAAAATGATCACAAAATACAAATGATATATATATATATATATATATATATATATATATCAATTAACATTATTAAATCATTATTCACTGATGCCTAATCTGATCACTAACAGCGACATGGACCACATCAAATTTATAAGGAAAATTCTTTTTATTGCTATTCATTACGTCCGCATTCTTTGACTGGATTGTATCATATATTCAGTTCTCGCGCTATTGATAATAATTTGCAACTGTGGAACAAAATCCTGGTATTATGCATACGCTCACAAGGGAAAGTCTAAACCAAAAAGGGTTTGAGGATCTTGCAGACCAAGGAAAGAGAGCAAGGCTTTCAAAACCACTTCTAGCAATCAATCTCTGAGGCACGTTCGAATATGATACAGAAATATGGGACTGAAACCTTCATTCAAACGGCTTCTAACCACAAGATAAGCCACCGCCACGCTGGCATCGAAGCTTCAAATTTATCTGAATGAAAAGAATCCTCAGAGTATGATCGTAAGAAGACGTTCTGAGAGCCTCGCTCTCTTTGTTTAATCATCAAGATCCTACGAACATCATTGTGTTCGAATTTCTCTTGTAGGGGTATGGATAATACAATGATTTCGTTCCAGTCAATATCACTGGCATGAAATCTCAAATAAAAGCTGAGTATATTCAAAATGATGTTCCATATCGAATTGATGTTGTACGTTCGCCACTGGTGGTCAGATTGAGCATTAGTGAATCGAGAAATAAAAACGTCATCTCAGATGCAACATTTTAGTATAGTTAGGTATTCTTTGTTCAGTTTTTAAAATATAGCTCAATATTGTCTTCCTAATCACATTGTATATTGCATTCAAAACATGAAATAGATTTCAAAAGTGAACATACCTCGAGTTCTTTCATATGCAAAGTGACCGAGGACCCATACGGTGCCTTGATATGGTAGTTGCAAAGTTGATTAGCGGGATAGTGTTCCGGAAAGTGTGGACTTTGGAAAGTACCGTTTTTCATGTCAAACAGATCTTGGTTGCACTCGACCCTTGGCGGACTATCCGCTTGCCCTTTTGCTAACAACACTGGAAATGAACAAATAAACAAGGAAGCAAAATTAGGGAATTTGAAATAATTCCGGAACTTTTATGGGAATAATAATCAGTGTGACGCACATTAACGATGAGAACATTTAACAAAAAAAACGTTGGCTGATATTTTTATTAAAATTTATTAATAACATGGTGGCCTCCTAATCGATATCCTTGTGTTCTTCACAATGGTTATCACATTAATACTCTGGGTATTTCATTTTTATTTCTGAAAAGCATTGAGCAATTGGATAATGAAATTCGACTGTTCACTTTTGATGGTACGGTTCATTTGGCAAACGCAAACGTTCCGGTCGATATTGATTTATCTTACTTTTAAGTCCTTAATAGTAAGCTTATCAACTTTCAGGGACATATCATAGATTTACCAAACTTTATCCGTTTTCTGGTCTACATACCCCAAAACATGAGTGCCGTGTTACGGTAATAGCGTCATCTTAAATAAGAAGATTACGCATTCTGATTTGAACAGAGTCAATTTGCAAAGAAATTCAGCCCCAAGATGACAAACGATGTAGAGAATGTTGATCTAGAAATCAGAATAGATATTAGCCGAATTTTCTTATCTACCGTCTAATGTAATGGGACAAATTTTGACAGCCATTTCGAAAATGGTAATCATCTATCGTTGCTGGGAACGTGAGCCATAAATCTATTTTATATATCCCCATTTTCTAGCTTTTCTTTCGACTTGCCGTAACATGAATTGAATAACCACAACTGTAAAAACTCACCGTTAAGAAAGTAGGTGTATATCACTTAATATCACTTAACTAACAACAAAATATTATTGATAAATTTCATTCTTGTTATATATTACTAGTATGACAATATTGAGCTCATTATACTGAATAAACTATTGTTAATTCCATGCTTTCACCTCAGACACACACACGCCATAGAGGGTTTAGTACGTTTACACAATTTCGGTATGGACAGTGTTATCAGGATTCACATGCTTGGAAACCGTAGAGAAGTTTTTGATAATGTTTTAGAACTTGTTGTCCACTGTTGGATTAGGCTTACACGAACAACCTGTTCAATCAACTAGAAAATCCGCAATAGGACACATTTTAATCGCACACACTTCACAACATTTTGCTCTCTTCAAGTATGAACTGTACGACTGATCTGAATTGATACACTGGAAACTTAGTAGCATGACTTGAGCTGAATAATTCATAAATCTATTTGCTTTTATATATCTATATTACAGTGATAGATATGTCATGTCATTTGGAACGAAAAAGGTCGATTTCAAATTAAAATTGACAGAGCAACGTTGAGAAAATGAGACTTTGATATTAATTACTATTCGCTTAGTACTACTAAATTGGCAGTTGTTTTCTGATGAGGAAATTAGGTACAGTTTTCAGCAAAATTAAAATCGTAAAACTCACACAGGATCACCAAGTTCCAGAGCATCGTCAGTTTCGGATGATCGAAAGCGAAATAATGTCAAAGTTTTCAGTGAAAAACAGGTAGACTTCTCGCGTGAGTCACTTAACCGCGAGAACCAATTGAAATCTTCATGAAGGTCATGTTTGACCTCAAGTTCAACATCGATTAATCGATTTTAAAAATTTACAGTTCTGTGGTCAACGAGACCGCCTTTTTTTGCTAAATTAAATACGATTTTCTTCTTTATGTTAAAGAAAGCATCTTTTAATCGTTTGTGAATTCTTATTGCAGACTGATGCTCAATTAATCGATAAAGAATTCTTGTAAAAATAATGGTCCACTAGATACGTTACAGAGTTAGCAAAGGCAGTCATATTGCCAAACGTATTAAAATTCTAAGTCGAACATTAAATAAGGTAAGTGTAGAATAAAGACTTAACACGGAATCCGTCAAAGCTGATCTGAAGTAACAAATGGAGCTGAATCCATCGTTTAGGCATAGCAAGCCTGAAGGTCATTACAGCACTTTACGCATTCATTTTGTAGAGTCGATGAAACTTTGATCGAAATCGAGAGGCGTCAGAGAGATTTCGGGTTATTTATTACATCCATCTTATCGTACAGCTCATCCACAAGGGTTGTGATGAACTCACATGGCAAAGGAATCGCACATCATTTAGAAAATATGACTCTGAGTTGATTCATTTCCTGACAGGCTATTGGAAGGTGTGTAGTAAACTCGTGGGATCAATAACATGTTAAGATCGAAATATTGCTCTGATTCAGTTAACCTGTTTCATATTATTAACGTGCTTGGGCAAAACCGGTCAAAACAATGTGAACGCATGAGTCGTATAAGATTTATTCCTCCTTCGCTTCTTCTTTTTCTTCTAAACCTTGAAAAATTTGGCCCTGAAACAACATTTTTAGCTTGGTTAAATCATTGATTGAGCCCTCATTACAACCCATACGAAAGTAATATTTTATGAGATACATGGTTCAACCTTGAAGATTTTGACAAAGATTAAAGAATACAATTCTGGTTCACTTTATTATTTCGCTGTGTTATTTGCCGCAGTTTGCTTGGCGTTGAACATATCAAGGAGTTATCGTCCAGAATGAAAATCATAGCACGCCACTAATGAGTCCAGCTCTGCACTTAGAATAGATGATTTAAATTATTCATATTCTATAGAAGAAGAAGAATGACTTTATTCGTGTACACGAATTTTCAGCAATAGAATTGGATTAATTATTCCTATTACGCTGGACGTATGTGTAATGAGTTTATGATTACTATGAAACAAATAAACGCGCAGTTCAAGTCCGTAAATATTATAATCACAACATACGCCTTCAAAATTCGTCGAAACTGATTCGCTGTTGGTAAATGCTTTTCTACATACGGAACGTGAACCGTGTTACTTTATTCAGAGTTCGCATAATTAATTTCAAACAGTGGCATACAAGTATAACTTTGTTTATCACCAGTCATAATTAGCACAACTCAAGTCTTCATCTTTTGGCTATGAACCCTAATAATCCGACATTGCACTCTGCGATACGATAACCAACAAAACAGCATACTTGGTTAAATGAATTCACTTTATCGATTAAACTGCACTTAACCCGTTTGCTCAAAACAATTTCAAGTAGCATGTTTTCGTTGTTCATGTTCATCTTCTCTGCTTTGCGTTCAGCAAATTACATTCGAAGCATTTATCATCATCATCATCATCAAAGACAGCAATACACCGGTAGCACGTACCGAATGCTTAACTGCCATACAACCATGAAAAAATAAAATCCTAAAAGATGGGGAAGTGTGGGACTTAAATTGCTACGGCTTCTATAGAAGAGTAAGCACAAACAAACTGGGAAGAGGTGCCTACACCTCGAATGGAACATGCATTCAAACAAGTTTCGTGAACGAGTAGAGCAACATCAGCACGGCAGCTTCCTTGCGGCTTTCACTGTCATGCATCATAACAAGCTTTTCTCGTCACTCCGCTTGACAACATACAAGTTTATGCAAACACTCCAAGAAGATGCTTAGTGCAAGACCGCCATTGAACACGGTTTCGGGACATATCCTGAAGCGTAACTAACCATTGCGATATATGATCGCGGGGACACCAGCCTGGAAGACGCGCTGCGCCTACTTTGGAAAGGTTACTAGTAAGAATTTTTAGCTGCCTATGCCATGTGACGGTTTGGCCACCCCGAGATTTACGCCAATCAAGATGTGGCGTCGCAAAAAGAATCTGTTTCGGAAGTCGGTGGTCCGGCATCCGTAAAACCTGATCCAACCAGCGTAACCTATGCAGTTGATCTGCTTCTCTATATCAACATTACTACCGAACAATTTATTTCGGAGAGCATCAGTGCGCATACGATTGTGACAGCTAACTCCTAGAATGCTGCGGAGACACCGGTTGTCAAATACTTGGAGACGCTGAATGTGTTCTTTACGTAAGGTCCAGGTTTCGCACCCATACAGTAACATAGCCCGCACTGTCGCTTGATAGACTCTACCCTTGAGTAGCAGAGACAGTCCTTTCTGACGCCAGAGGTGACCTAGGTTGTGGAATGCTACGGTCGCTTTAGAAATGCGTGCCTAGACCTCGTTTTCTAACGATGCAGAATTATTGTTTCAACTACCGAGATACGTAAAACGATCCACAATTTCAAGCGCCTGATTGTCAAGTAATAAAGCCTTGTTCGATAAGTCGATGTCCTGCAGAAGAACACTGCACTTAGAGGGCGCAAAACGCATTCCAAATGCGGGCAAAATACTAGATAGCTTGTTCAGTATCGCCTGTGCATCTGTGTATGAGTCGAAGAGCAGAACTATGTCATCAGCATAATCCAAGTCGAGAAGCTTGACGCCTGGCATTATGTGAACTCCGAAGGCGGGAGCCCCGTCGCTGCATAATTCCATGATAGCATCAATTACGAAGTTGAACAAAAACGGAGAAATTGGACATCCTTGTTGGACGCCACTTGTAGTGTTGAATTTGGGAGAAAGCTCGTTGTAAACCTTAACGCATCCGGATGTATGAGCATAAAGTGCGCGTAGTATGTTGACATACTTATGCGGAACGCCTTTGCACAGCAAGGTCTTAAACAGGACATTTCGATCGACTGAATCAAATGCTCCTTTGAAGTCTAAAAAGATGGCTATTGTCGGCTGTCGATAGGTGTGCCGCAGTTCTAATATCCGTCGAAGAGTAAAAATGTGGTCGACACAGACTCTGCCAGGCCGGAAGCCAGCTTGCTGCTCACGGATCTGTGATTCCCTATGCAATGTTAATCTTCGAAGACATATGGACGCTAATAATCTCGTAATGATGGGAGTAAGACTTATCCCACGGTGATTAGAGCATGAGCTTCGCACACCTTTTTTTAAATATGGGTATGATAACCGATTCACCCCAACTCGGAGGGACGGATTCTGACATCCACACTTCACGGAGGAGATCTCCTAATGTGCTGATTAGGACTTGGCCACCTTCTTTGAACAAAAAAGGCGGTATGTCATCGGGGCCAGCAGCTTTGAATCGTTTCATGGATTCGATACATGCTTTAATTTCTAAATCATTAGGGGGATCTACGCTAACAGGCCAAGGATCACACTGCCCCAAGTGAGGGAAGGATTCTGTTGCAGGCGACCAGCTGAATTGTTCTTCAAAATGTTCGGCCCAGCGTGACAAGCGGCGATTCTTATTAGTGATAAGAGTACCGTCTAATTCCGCTATAGTCTCACTCACTCCTTGTTTCGTAGGCCCGGTCGATCGAATAATTTGGAAGAGTTTTCGCACGTTACCCGCATTATTTGCTATTTCCATTTCTTCGACCTTATTTAGCCACCACCTTTCTCTGTCTAGTCTTAGGCTCCGTTTAAGTTAATTCCTCACGCGTCTA
>JACCGJ010019906.1:0-97918 GCA_013407085.1 Atriophallophorus winterbourni
ACAGCATTACACCGGTAGCACGTACCGAATGCTTAACTGCCATACAACCATGAAAAAGTAAAATCCTGAAAGATGGGGATGGGTGGGACTTAAATTGCTACGGCTTCTATAGAAGAGTAAGCACAAACAAACTGGGAAGAGGTGCCTACACCTCGAATGGAACATACATTCAAACAAGTTTCGTGAACGAGTAGAGCGACATCAGCACGGCAGCTTCCTTGCGGCTTTCACTGTCATGCATCATAATAAGCTTTTCTCGTCACTCCGCTTGACAACATACAAGGTTAAGCAAACAATGCAATAAGATGCTTAGTGCAAGACCGCCGTGCTGTGCGGCTAACATCGTGCTAAATTGATTGGCCATCAGTAGTGAGCTGCATGCTAAAACAGGCTGGAGTCTCACTACCATTTCTATTTCCTTTCTCATATCTGTCTAGGCCTGGGAAACCTGACAGTATCTTAGCCCACGTGCAGTCTTTGACTGTGCGGCACTTTGCCTGGATGAGGCTTCTGCTTTCATACATACATACATACATACATACATACACTAGTGCTAGGCACAGTGGGGCATAAACATTTGCCTTAGCAATGTCCAAAGGATCTATCCAATAGTTGGTTGGAAACCTTACGCGATAGGGCCGCAAACCGAAATCATTTGTGCAAACGTGGTCTATTATGTGTTCCATTTTATCCCCTTATTATATCGTATTTTATAAATAAAAAAATTAAGAGCCAGAAACGCTTGCTGTGAAATTGTAAAATCAAGACGCTCTTTTACACACATTAGTATTTTTTGATTGCCCATTTTTGCGCATTTACTTATCTGCTTTCCTAGTTCATGTTGCTTGACATTTTACCCGGCTTGTGCTTCGTGATGCTTGTGATGACTAGTCGTCATCCTATTGATCCTTTCTTTATCTGTACATAATCCTGGAAATAATGCATAACCGCTTTTTTCATCCCTTTTGCTTTATCCCATTTCAGCCACTCGCCTGGCTGTCAACACATTCCTATTCTACGGGTGTAGACGAGAGTCTGAAGACTTTTTATATTCCGATGAGCTACGCCGTGCTGTGTCATCGGGATTCCTGGAGCTTCACGTGGCTTTTTCTCGTGATTCGGCCGATGGACAAAAGGTTTACGTGCAGCATCGTTTGTACGAATGTTCATCTAAAATTTGGCAACTCATCGACGCGGAGCATGCTCACGTGTATATCTGCGGGTGAGGGTTGTAACGGTTGGATGTGTAACATGTCATCACGTATTCTCTAAGCTCTTGTATTTCCTGGTTTGCTAGGGTGCTCGTTTGGCTTTATCCCTCTCTTGTAACTGATCCCCCAGCACTAGCTGGGCAATGCTAGCAGGTTTATTTGTTATGCACGCACCGATGTGCGATCGTGTAGTAATCTACCGTATGTATGAAAGCACCAGCCTGATCCAGACACAGTGCCGCACAGTCTTAGACTGCACGTTGGCTAAAATACTGTAGGGTTTCCCAAGCCTAGACACAGATGCGAAAGAAAATAGAACTGGTAGTGAGACTCCAGCGTGTTTCAGCATTCAGCTCATTACCTCTGGCCAATCAATTTAGCACGGTGTTAGCCGCCCGATTGCACCTCCGTGCTGTAGGGCTAGCATCGTATTAGATTGATTTGCAACCGCTAGTTAGTAGCATGCTCAAACACATGCTGGAGTCTCATTAGCATTTCTATTTTCTTTTATACTATATGTCTAGACCTGGGCAACCTGAACGTATGTTGGCCATTGTGCAGTCAATGACTGTGTGCCACTTTACCTTGATCAGGCTTATGCCTTTATACCTATATGTTACTGTACCAGTTGTTTACAGAGCCTATGAAGCAGCTTTTGCATTCATATAATCAAGCAGAAATTTTTGTATCAATCTTACCAAGTGGCGTTTTTAATGCTGAACGTTGTACATTTTACTGACCGTTTCAAGCGCACCTGAAAAACGATCGGCGAAAAGACGAAACCGAAAGTTATTCGTGTGATTGGAAAGCGTGTTAATACGGTTTTTTTCATTCAAGCTTTGCGCTTCAATGTATATTGAATGGCGGTACCTGGCTAATGTTTTGAAAAAGCGGTCTGTTGCACCAACCTTAATAAATACACACACTGGTCAGTTGAATCTGTCGCCATTCCATGTCCGAAAAATCTCTTAGGATAATTGATTGTTATCGCTTCGTACTTCGATGACACTGCTTTCCTTGATATGGATTAAGGTACATTAGATAGTCTTAAACTTTGTGATCGTCAATTCTACGAAGTTTAAGATTCGATGGCGCTTACAGACTATTTATTCTGCTTGTCCTGACGAGTTTAAGCTCATTACGCATATGTACATACAATCTTGTGCGAATCAATGCCATGTAATGTGGCATACAAGCATAAATTTGTTTAAAATGCCTTCCGTTTTCATCAAACCTCAGTTCCGCTGTTAAAATGGCGCACGAGGTCCAACTGTGCTTGGATGAAATAATCGCTCGACAATGTGGAGTCGACATGCAGCAAGCCAAACGCTACACGGACCAAATGAGAAAAGATGGCAGGTACCACGTTGAAGTGTGGGGTTAGCAACAGTCTCCATCCATGCCCATCATCGTGTCGATTGTCAGATTCATCAATACTATTTTGTGCACAACTTTATTTTGCTTTAAATGTCGGATTGCATTTAGAAAGTGAGAAAAGGACTGTGTTTTTCCCGGGATAGTGACAATTCGGTTCCTTGTTTGAACATTTTATTTAATTACCCGCTACTGTAACGTGCGTGTGTAAGCTTTACTAATCGGAGGTTGCGAATACTGTGGTGCCGTGATGATGAACGTCTTCGCGTTTGAACTAATCATTCTAATCATAATTCAAAGCCTATGTTTCGAGACTATGTCATTCACTTTGCAACTCGCGTTTGCATTGAACCTGAATCTCACGGCTCTAGATTTCCATTCTCGGTTATAAACCTTACGATGAACTCAGCGTGATTTTGCTTATTGCTGACTCCTGCACGCAGTAGGCATCGCTCGGTGGTGCATAGATTCCTTAGGTGCAATATGTAGAGGCCTTGTTTATGTGGTTGATGTCGGTTCAGAAGCATCGTTCATAGACTTTTTCTCTTGCACCCTATCCAGACAAGAGCGCCAGCCAAACGTTGTTTACAGCACAAATATGCTCATTCAAGCTAATTTTTCAAGTAAGTAAGTAGCCACTTTTTTCCAGTACGTACCAGCTGACGCGTAGAGGCCTCGATGAGTGTCAACCGTTCCGCTTTCATGCACAGGATGTATACCGACTAGCGTAAACAAAGTAGGCTCATGGTTGTTAAGTTTGCTATCGTTGCTTCCAGGGACGTTGCGCTTGGCCTCGGAGTTCCAATGGTTATGCCTCCGAACGTGAATAATTCTTCGCAAATTACGGTGATCAAAGATCTCCAGCATCCTGGCATGTTGGTGAACTGTCATGCATCCGCTCCCGTAAAGCTGTACTGCCATTGGCAAAATGGAATAGATCCTTCTCTTGAAGCGCGAAGCTCAAGTCACGTCTTTTCCGGTGGCACTTAAATCTGGTAAATGTCAACCTGGTCTTAACAATTCTGGATTGGACGTGATTTCTTCGATCTAAGCCAGAAAGAGCAGCAAATTTCCCTGGTATTTGAACCGCTCAACGTAACCAAGAACAAGATCACTCATAGTGAAATGTTGCAGTTAATCTGACTAGTCCCGAAGTAGTATTTTAACCTGAGAAATATAGATACCTCCATTGCCATTATATTCAGAACCTGGTTATATATATGGGGTATACGCCCAGTAAGGCAATACGATGGGCATAATCTAGGTTCGTAACAAGTCCAGCTGAAAGAAGCTCAACACCACTAAGAGCGTTCTGAATCATAACGAGGAGATAGGATAACCTTGTATGTAGTGGTGTTGAGTAACGACGAAAGTCTACTATAGTCTACTCCCATATCGAATGGGCATATAAGTCCTTCACTATGGAGATTCGATTAGATTTTATTGCGAAATAGGCCGCTCCATACGGCTGAGCTGTAAACCGAGTCGAAGATGTCATAACCAGTACTTGTTCTCGCTACAGGTGTTCTACACAGAACGTTCTGGCGGAAGAACGGGATGTGATTCGCTGGAATTTCCCTCCGGATAGGTTGATAACCAGTGTCTTACCTACCACTGTGATGATTGGTATCCCGCGATAGTTGCTCCGTTTGTATGGGTTGGTATTATTAGGGATTCACCTCTAACACGCAGATACGATCTCGTCCATCCAAGCCTTAGAGAACACTTATGGCGATTCTGCAACAACTGTTTCGCCTCGTAATGCCACTTCAGAGATCGGAGCTCTCCGCATTTCTTCCACACTACACGGAAATAACAACTGACCAATGTGAACGCGTGAAAAGCATCGGCGTTGCTAGCAGGATAGTGTTTATGAAATTACTAACTGGATTATTATCTTTCTAAACGCCTACGGAGATTCGTTACTCGCGAACCGTAGATGTCGGAGATGGTTTCACTCATAACATGCGGCCTAGGGCCACGGTTGATGCCATTGCAAAAGTTAGCTTTTTGCTCTTTGTTCTGCGATTCGCTATACCATGTTACCATCTGAGGTCATATTGTTGATAATAACTTCATGATGATGACAGTGAGACTAGTGACTGATTCGAGCGTGAATTCCAATCACTTAGTTTCAATATTATTACGATGCTCCCGTGCACTGAGAAATTGTTTTCGGCATGCACAACTCAGAAAGTAAATCGCTCAAAGTTATGACCTTGAACAGAACACCTGATAAGTTTATTGTTGGTTGTTCATCGAGCTTGCGCATGACTTGAAATCATCAGCGTAACTTTTCACGAAACGAGAGGGTCTCGACGTGCACTTTTTAATAGATTATTTCGTGTATTCGAACTCAGAAAGTTTCGTAATAGAAATAGTAGTAAGCTTAACAATAACCATAGGATGACGAGGTATATCGAGTAAAAATATAAAATCTTCCAAAAATCACATACCGCATGATTCGTCATTTACTCATCGAGCTTAGAATCGTAAACCTCAACAGATTCCGAGCGTGTAATTACTTCAGCCAAAAAGTTCCAAGTGAAGTTAATTCTTATCGAGAAAAAGTTTCGACGAACATCCAATCGAGAATGCGGAATGCTTAGAACCTTAGAATGCTTTCGTGTTCATTGGGCTTTAGCAAGTGTTTAGGGGATGATTTTCAGTATGCAATATTTTGAATGTTAACAGGAGGTCATTCCGTATCCGTTGTTGGCTAAAATCGTGTAGTTTTAACATTCGCTCTTTGAAAGGCAAATTTCTGTGACGAGAGATCAACTTTGTCGCACGACGATAAATCTTGTCAAGTAGTTCGATATCCTTCCTCGGCCATAGTGCCTAGGCTTGGATGGAATATTCCATAACAGGACGTACATTAACCGGGGTGAAGTTTCGTGCGTGAAAACCCTCAATATCCGTTTTAGAAGACTCAAGATAAGGCAGACTTTATTGTAAACTGTTCGGCAATGATGTCCAGGCTTAAGGTTAAACTGATTGTAGTACGATCGCCCCTATTGATGTTCCGTATTTAAAGCCAATGGCATCTCATTGGTTCATAGTTACTCCACTTGAGTTGAACCGCTGAGCGTTTGCGTCGTTAAATGACAGGCCGCGAGAAATTTCCCTGTCTGCGTGTTCTATAATAGCTGCTATTTTAGATGCCATGAATCGCTTCGTGGATTCGATACATGCTGATTGGCCATGGCTCTTACGGTCGTCAGGCTACATTAAAAGGATGTTAAGGTTATCTTAAAATGTTTGGTAAACTGTGAGCTACCGTGATTTATACGTGACGAGATCGCCACCTGGTTCATCGATAATCCTACTTACCCTTTTGTATTTGGGGAAATTTGGAAGAATTAGCGCTCGTAAGCATTGTTTTCGACTTAAAATTGTGCATCCGTATTTAACCATCACCTTAGTCTAGACGCGAGCTCAGTGTATGCTCATTCATTACACTTCTCCTGTTTCTATTGCGCGATGTGTGATGAGGCAAACGATTCATTATGAAGTTTAACTACGTGTGCAAGAAACCGAAGTTGTCGTTTTGCGTTGAAATTCTGATCAGCCTCCAGCTAAGACATGAATAGCCGTCGGAAAGTGCTCTTAGTCTCGAGTTCGTAAAACATATAGGGTCACCTTGAGTAATTCACTTCACATCTATATGTGCAGCTTCTAGTCACATGTTGAACGCGATAACGGGACTTACGCCGGATGCCACAATAACAACCTATGGGACGAGAGAATCAGCCCAAAATCCCATTGATTTTGCAATGCTTAACTAAAATTCCTCATCAACTACGTCGCAAGATTGTACCTAGATAGTCGTAGAAGTCAATCTTTTTAACGTTGGTCCCTAGATTAAAAGACCTGTGATGGAACAATGCTGGTGTGTCCCAGCTTAAATTACCTTTAGCGGTTGCTCAACTTGATACTGGTCGCAGCAGGAAACCCTGTATAGATGGTCATGGATAAGTTCTATGGTCCGTGAAAGATGTTTTTGTTTGACCCGTTGCCAGCGTAGGATTGCTCGTATTTAGTAGCAGCATCGCGTTACGAATATAGATGTTTGCGAGCGGTTGTTAGGACCAAGATGTCACATACTGAGGAAAAAGCTGATGCTTGTTCGTTTGCGATGGGTGGGACATGTTTTAAGAATGCCGCATCACTGTTCACCATGCTGCCTGATAGAAGCTGGGATCAACGACCCGGCGACCAATCCATGACGTGGCACATTTGGATGAAGAAACTCACTTAGCGCTAGACTCAGTTGGGCGTATTAGTCTGTCTGGCTTGGACCAAAAACATCCACCTAATAATTGGTTGGAAGCCTTACGAGATATAGCTACAAACCGGTCAGTGGCGCTAGTGTGTTTTAGGTTATATTGTATCAATTTTGGTACAAAACTTCACAAAATCCCTTGCTGTGAAATTTCCAAAACAAGCTGCTTTTTGCTATTTCGCTTACCCGCTTTCTTTCACGCGCTTACGTATCTGCTTTTCCTGCTTCATGTTGCTTGGCACTTTGTCTGGCTCCAGACTTGTGCTTCATGATGATGATGACGCTGTAGAAGTTGTACAAGTGGAATGTGTGGGCGTACCATTGATCTATAAACTAATAATTTTAGGATGCTTTCACGCACTGGACATAACCGTCTCCAACGTGAGGGCGTGTATAAAAAAATAATTTAACGACGAGCAAACTCGCAAATGTGGTAACCCTTATAAAACATCAACAAGCAACGGATTCTCGTTTTATCGTGAATATTATTTTGTTTCAAATAATATGTACATAGAAATAGGAAAAAAACAGAGTAGAATACTTTCTGAGATGCTCGTTTTAATATGGAGCATATCTAGAATAGGGCTGAGGTTGTGTCGGTGCATTCTGTGACGAAATATCTGGTCGCAAAAGTTGATTGCCTGGCTGAGCACGTTGATACATGGTCGGCTGTGAACCACTATGTACTGACCCCATAGATTCAATTGGAATCTGTTCCATGGAAGTGTTGGAGTAAGCAGGATTGCGGTACAATTGCTGTCTGGTGATACGAGAAACTGGATCGCCGGTATCGTTTTCCACCACAAAAGCATAATTATCTTCCATGTTTCGGCTCACATAAGCGGTCGGCTGATTTGATGGGTGAGTGTTTGACATCAAAGCCTGTTGTGGATATGGCGGAGGGTTGGGGACGGGAATTTGAGGGCCGGAAATACACGTCGGCATCCCATGACGCTGTTGAATAATGTACCGTTGTTGCTGCTGCTGTGTGGGTATTGGTCCTGTAGCATATTGCCTGGCGCTTTGTAGAGCACATTCATCTGCTGTTGCATAATTTCCAGCAGATCTCATTTCCATTAGATTATACTCAACTGTGTTAGTTAGATAGGAGGAATTCGCCATATCCGCGGAATGTTGCACTGAAACGGGAAAGTAAGCAGGAGTTCGACCCGCTTGAGAAGCGACTGGATCAGAATACATTTGAGATTGCTGCAAAGAAGCTCGCTGTTGCTGAGCTCGATTATGAATAAAACCCCGGAAGTTAGCCATGGGGACGGAAGAACGGAAAGGTTTCGACTCTACACCGATCCATTGGTCACCCTCTAAGGCCACACCATACTCAACTGGCGCACGTTGAGAGTTGGCTGCATGATGCAAGTCCATCCTTGTATCACCAGGAGGGGCTACATCTATTGGTCCGGGACGATGGTCGCCGGCCCCGGCACGTTCAGCAATCGTAGATGTCGAGCCACGACGACTGGTGCTACGCTTTCTCTTCGGAGTTTTGTTGGAGGACGAGGGTGTAGATTCACTGGATATCTTTGTAGCTAATCGCATGACTTTGGCCTCGGATGCTGTACTCGATATATCAATAGAATTACTCTGAATTTCACCAAACTTACGCTTCGATTGAGCAAAGCGAATTTGAGGATCCATCGGATAATCCTCATGGTGATGTGGTTGCTGTGAAAACTGAGGATTCATTAATCCTTTGACAGGAGTCGATGCTGCTGCACTTTGCAGTTGGTTGCTTGCAATTACCTGGGTAGGATAAACTGAACGCGCCCGTTGATATGCAAATGGTGCAACAAGATTTGTATGATAATCGGTGTTAGACAGTTGAGCATCTCTTGGATCACAGAAGTGGTCTCGCATCAAGTTGCTTGTTGAATTCTTTTGCAATGCATTGATGCAAATTTCAGCATCATTCCGGTTCGCGGAAAAACTTTTCTGTGCGGCAGATGCAACTGGCAATTCGATTGCAGACTGTGCAGCTGAATGGAGAACGTGTGGCGATTGATAAGCCTCTACTCGCGAACCGGAATAGTTCTCGTTCTTTTCAACAGACTGGTCTTCAGGAGTTTTAAGTGCGTAGACAGGCGCGAAATAGAAATCAGGAGAACGTCGCATCAGAATGAAATGGTCATGCCTTATCAAGCGATTTGCCTGTTCTTCAGTTCTAGAGGGGATAGCCCCAACTCTTGACGCACCATGCATAGATAATAGCAGTGCTTGTTTGGCAGAATCGTATAAATCCCAATAAGTGATTCGCTCTTTGGACAAAATACTCAAACCTTTTTTTCTTTCACGCGATTTTTTCGCATCCGATGCACCTGTACCGCGTATGTCTGATTCTAAATTACCGTTGGCTTTGCTCGACCCCACTTTACCTGATCCACCGAGCTTGCTACTACCGGATCCAGTACCAACGGTATGGCTTGTTCCAGAAGGACCCGAAGGATTTGTCTGCGACCCGGTCTTATCGGTCACAATGACAACACTTGTCCCCTTCACCGGTGGTAACAACGGCTTTATATGCTCGATCCCGTAGGTTGACGGTCGCTCTGCTAGCTCTCGCCGCGCTTTTTTGACGAAATTTTGATAGTGTTTACCATCTATGTCCGATTTTGCGGCCAAGGTGTGGACGAACGTTTGAAGCATGTCATAGACCATGTAAAATAGACTGCTGTTTGATTCGGGCTCCGTCACGCCATGACTTATCAATTGTGTGAGAAGCAGTGCTCCGGCAGCAGAAGCTTCTGGATCTTTTTGAAGAGCTTCAAAACGCCGACCCATGAGTGAGAGTCGAAGTCTGAGACATTCTTGAACGATCTGTCTGGTGCGTAGATTATCCGGTACACGATCTCTAGTGGCTCGGGCGTTCTCCACGAAATAATCTATTTGTTCGTAGAGTGACTCGGCCGGATACATGTCGTCCAGGCATTTTTCCAAAAGAAAAGTGAAGGCTGGATGAGCAAGAATGACCGAGTAATTCAATAGAACACTTTCTTTGTCTTCATCATTTTTGTGCTTCCAGAAATTCTTTATTCCTTTCAAAGTCTGTCAAAGGAAAAAGGGAATTCATATAAAGATGAGAGATGAGTCTGCATTCTGCTATGATTAAAAAACGGTGATTGATAAATTTTGCGAGTGAACAAGCCATGAGACAGTGGAAAAGTGTTCATCAAGTAGCTTACTTGCATATGTTCTCCGAGCTTGTTGAGTTTGCATCGGGCGTTTCGTTGCCAGACTAGGCAACATTTTCAGCGATTGTTGGCAAATTGACTGCTCGAATTTGAACTGACGATGGTATTTGGCCGGCTGACCACTGGTCACGTGATCGCATATGATTGATTGATTGGTTGGATGCCTTTACGGTTCTTCGTCTCAGTCGCATCCGTGTGTAGATGTCGTCCAAGCTCACGTGTTCGTTGATCGATCGTTCACCGGAGTACCAGGCTTCGATGAACTCTCGTGCTGCTTTGTTATTAGCTCGACCCAAGATATGGTTATGCCAGTCCATCTCGTGATCTTCGTTGTCGACGTGCGTTGATATGAGAGACTTGGTGTCGTGACGTCGTACGGCTAGTTGATGCTCATGGATTCGAGTTTTTAGTTTTCGACCGGTTTGCCCGATGTAGTGTTTGTCACAGTGTGTGCACTGTATTTTGTACACTACGTTTGCGTTTTCATCTTTGGGTATTGCATCTTTCACTTTTGTGAATATGTTACGTAGCGTTGCTGTTGGTTTGTGGGCAGTCAATTTGCCAACAATCGCTGAAGATGTTGCCTAGTCTGGCAACGAAACGTCCGATGCAAACTCAACAAGCTCGGAGAACATATGCAAGTAAGCTACAACAACGACCCGAGCTATAAATATTCCAAACAATACTAACAGTGTTCATCAAGGTTTGACTTCGAGACCATTGCTAAAACGATTTTCGTACAACGATACGCGGTGTTTAATCTTTCCGGGCCGATTGCCAAACTCTTATAATTAGTTAAGCGCATACCCAAGCACTTGCAATTATCGACCCATTCCCCTCGCCATGTACAGAAGTATTGCACTAATATAATAGAAACAAATAATATTAATTTAAGAGATACGATGCATGAAATTGTGAGTCCGAAGACGTGCAAACTGCCAGGCTGCAATATTGAGGTTTAGATCTCTCTTGATACACGCTTGATCATTAGGCCACCACTACGGACAAGTTTCGTTGAAATAAGTTGTTATCGGGATTCGTGAGTATTTAGTAGGCGTTCACCAGTCCCTCCATCGTTACTCGAATTCCGATGGCAGAGACCAGACTAGTCTGCTTTAAAATGAAATTCTAACTGGTCCCTATGTGGCTCAACAAGGTAAAGCATACGCGATGATAAATGAAAATCTAAATTCAAAAAATTAATGTTTAATATTTGCCACCAATAATGAGCTTCCGTGGGGAGACATTTACGCCAAGGGTGGGCTGGGTCCTATCGGTTAAGTGAAGCTTTGAAGATATCGTAGGTTTTCGCCTCTCTATAAAAACCCGACAAAATCAAATGAGAGTATCATGATGCGGTTGATGTGACCCACCAAACTAGCGGAAATTTACATTAACTAAGTAAAACTGGGTAATCTGACAATAATTGGCACAGCGTCTGACCAAGGGCGTGCAAACCGCTACGTCAGTGACGAGTAACTAATTGGGGCGAACCTTGTGGGTTAAGTCAATGCGTTAAAAGCTTAAGATGGTACAGCTTTGGTGTAGGCACCCGGATATGATTACGCAGTGTCAGGTTCCAATGAATTTCCACATATGATCATTACACAATCAAGCGATCTGTACCCAATCGATCAGAAAAGGTAAGGTGTCGCACAACTGTAGACTGCACATGGACTAGTATATAGCCAGGTTGCTTAGGCTTAGACAGATACACGGAAAACGGAAGATAGTAGTGATACTCCAGCCTGTTCTCGCATGCAACTCAATCCCGGTCGCAGTTTAGCATAGCATGGTAAAGCCTGTGCAGTACAAAATCACTGTATACTTGCATATTAAGCTATGTTCTGACACCGATTTTCGACAATGTTTCACGCTGTTTTCTAATCAAGCCAATGAGCGAAATATATCATCTATGATCACGTCAAAAATCGCTCACCTCTGAAGTAGCTTTAACAATTTGTTCTTTGACTGATTTAGGGAGTTCCTGGACAAAGGTTGACAACAACCACACTGGGTCTGTATCATTCAGCTCGAAATTGGACAAACCACCAGTAGGTCCGAAAGAGCCATCCGCCGAAAGTCCGTTTGACGTGAGCCACTGCAGTGCTTGCGTTTGAAAACCTTGAACTATAGCCTGGCCGACATTGCTCAGAACATCTGATCGCTGGGCGAATGGGATTTGCGAATAAAGCAACTGAAATTTCATTTGAGAACATTTTAGAGTCCACAGTTGTAAGCCACTGAGAATTTCACACATTGCAACAGGTAAATGCGTCACGTCTGTCCATGACGTGTCGGACGGGTAGAAAATGATGTGCAGCAAACGGCGGGCTTGTGAAGGAGAAAACTTATCATCAATAAGGACATTCTTGCAAATAAGTTCTTTCGGTGCCATACGATAGAACATGTCTCGAACCCATGGTACTGTGCAGATTTCACGAAGGACTAACTGGACTAGCCCATAAAGGGGAAGACTACGCAGCTCCGAGACCGTAGGCAGAGCTCCTGATTCGAGAAATCGGTGAACAATGGGATGGAGGTTTCGACGAACATCATCATAAGAACGGTCACGTTTGGATGAACTCTTCCGTTGCCCGGAGTGTTGACGTTTTTTGTGACGAGATGAGTCTGAAGTGGGACAGCCAGCGTCTTCTTCGGTATCTGTGTCGGTAGACCTCGGGTCTTCATCTTCACGATGACTCTGTATACCTTCAGATTCATCCATATTTTCAGTGGAATCGGATACTTGATTCGAATCACCCAAAACGGCTTTATCATTGTGAACCATTAGCATTTTGAGAACGTCAACCAATAGCAAAGGCGTCACTTTTTGTAGCGCTCCGGTTAGTAACAGTGGTTCGGAAATCTGGAAGCAAGGAGTGGACGTAACAGCATCGGTCCCGCATAAACTTGGGGGTAACACCGTAGGTTCTCGATTCGGAGTTAAAACTGTGGATGCATTTTGAAGCGAGCTGACCGTGGATTCTGCTGTGAATAGTCTGTGAAGCACATGACAAGCGAGACGTATACTTGGCTCCAAATGTGGGCCAACTGGTTGGTCAAGTCCCTGGGCCATCGCAGGACAAATAACACGACGTAGAAAGTCGCCAATGGTAAAACAATGCCTTGAGAGTAGTGTACCGATCAGCGAACTAAAGTTGTCATACATGTATAGATCACTGGGACCTATAGCATCGACTATGGGGGTGTAAGAATGTACGTAAGGCCTGGGTGCCAAAACTGCGTATAAAGAACCAAGCCATTCCGGAGTCAATTCAGGGCACTGTGAGGTCAATTCGGCACATAGATCACACAGATAGTTCACACGTTCTATAGTGCTTGCTTGGCAGACAAATATGACCGCTCGACACACGAAACTGAATCGAGCATTTGCACTACCACGTAAATGCTCGTAACACGCTCGCAATGAACGCAGATTGTCCAACATACTAGCTGTGAGCAAATCATTGGCATACTCTGGATCGTATTCTCCAACACCCTCCGAGGGTTCAACTGAGACGAACAATGTGGAAACTCTTGGATGAGCTTTCCCATAGCTTTGTGAAAACCGAAAACGTATTATCCGATTAGATTTGAATAAATCGTGAATATACGCGAGGATGCAACGCTCAAACGGTCTGCATTGAGCTGGATCCTTGATTTGAAGTACTTGAGTAATCAGGATCGGGAATAATCTTGTCGGCAAATCGCCCATCATAAAAAGAATGGGTTGATGACGTTGTAGAACACCGATGGCACGCAAAAACAAGAAGGACATGTACAAAGACATGAAATTCGTTCGAGCCTTGAACAGCAACTGTAAACGTTCGAGCGCATCAACTATCGTCGAGATTAAGCAGGTTATGTTCAGTGAGTGCTCAATTAGTTCAAAAAACAGGAATATTGAACTGGGAACTGGCATATAAATATGAGAAAGATTGGCGGTGGGTGATGGATTCGCATTAGACATGGGACCGGAATGTTCTTCTCCCGTAGCACTGGATAGACTAGAGTTGCCGCTAAGCACCTTGATAAACGTAGGGGTACATTGAGAAATGACCCACTCCATGTCGTGATAAGACAGGTTGAGAAATCGAGAGGTGATGTCCTCTTGTAGTTTGTCGAGAGAATGCGTGTCTTCCTTTTGCCCACTCGCAGTTACGAATCCTGATCCGTGGGTTGAATCCTTATCTTTATCACGGTCTTTCGTTTTCTTACGGCGACACATTTCTCCGTGGACCACATCGATCAGATACACTTTACGAGTAAACAGTTTACAAATATCTCGTGATAGCTGTCGGACGCGGTTGCGAGCACGGTCTTTAGATCGCGTTGAACCGTAAAGCAGTTGCGCACGCTGGTTCTGTTCGTGAAGGTAGGTTTCGTCTTGAGGGAGAGGAAACTGCGCAAGGTAGTGAAAATGCTGAGAACGATCCATCGTCAAATTTGCTTGCTGGCAAGACGCCACTGATATGTTGCCAGGTAAACCAAGGTCAGATCTGACTGAATCTGGGTTATCTATGCTGCATCGATCGTTTTCTTCGGAAAACTCCGAGGTTACGGAGCATTGAGCGGTGGAACTGGTAAGAGGCAATGTGGTTAACGTTGTGGGTGGTGCATTGGGGCGCTGGTTTGTAGCGCACGGATGAGCAATTGAATTCGCGGTTGCAGTTGCGGTTGTGTTGTAGTGTCGACAGCCAACGGGTGACAGTTCGTACCGAACACACCTCGAGCAATCATCCGGCGCACGTATTCGTCATGACTGAACACCTCGCGATCGATCAATTCAGCGAATAAACAAACCAGATTACGCATTGGTTGGTGTTCAATCGGAGCTTGATCCCCAGTGAACGGAGGAAGCCTTGCAGTGAATTGGTCGAGAAAGTCCATCAGTGTCGCCCGCAGCAAGCGGCATGGGACCGGATTTGATCGAAAGGTACTGTAAAGTTTCTCCAGCATGCAGGCGACAATTATCGGTCGGTGTATTCCAACACGGTGAACCGAGACGGCCCATTCACACAAAGTACTCACGACAGCCTGAGTATCGACATTCACAGTGTCGTCGCCGAAAACGCAGTTGAAAATAAATTCCACGGGATTATTGTTATGTACCGTGTAATATGGTTGTTTATCCATTACATCAAGCAAACGCGCCAGATTATGAATCTGAAATGAAAATGGGCAATCATAAGGTAAGCGTATAAGATCTACGGAAACAAATAGGTCTAGAGAGAGGTAATAAATGATTCGAACTTGTAAATGGTGACTTTTAAAAGATATATAAAGTGAAACGTGCTTTTGAGTGGCAGTTAACAATGTATTTCACAGTTTGGGACTGCGGGGTACTTTGTCTGGAATAGGCATGTGATTTCGACATCCTCACTGGAACGATTGTATGCATGAAAAATACATAAATTTAACCAGAGTAGTTTAGATAGTAGCATTAAAACGGGTAATCTTGGTGCAGAGATTTGTGCGAGAAAGAGAAAGGCGATAAGGGATATTGGTAACATGTCAGCTATTTATTTGCTTTGAGTTTATAGGAACACTTTAAGTAACAGCAATGCAAAATGATAGAACTGGTGATAGTGAAGAATTAACCCGAACCTAATCTTACTGTCTCCACCTGATGACGGCAAACGGCCAGAAACCGGTAGTGGAGTGTAATTTCGGGGGATGTGAGCAACACATCAATTTGGTAACCCGAATACGCTTTTAAACATTTTGCTAGCGTCAAATGGATGTGTAATGGAAGGAAGGAATATTCTGCATCCCGGATTGCGAAATTCGTTGTTGTCAGTAAACCTCGCTAATAACCTCAAGAGAGATGGGTAATCGATTTCGAATTACAAGATCGGGTTACTGTATATTTTGCTCCATTATTGTTAACATAAGCTTCGAAAGCCAAAGAATTTTCGTCTGGTAGCGCATTATCCGTCCATAAAAAATGAGCTGGAAATTCTCATACATGTTAAGTCACAGTCTCCAAGAACTTCGATTAAAGTTCGTTTCCCGATGGTTAAGCGGAAGATGGACTGGAGTCAAATGTTTATCATGAATGCAACCACAGTTTTCAATCGAAACGTACCCTCAGGCATGAGGCTCTGATTAATCGCAAGGCTAAAATTTTTGTCCTAATCAACTGTGTAGGTTATTGTTTAGAGACGTGTCTCCTGAGGTCACACAAAATTAGAGTATTGGTTTAATAAATTAAGCTTCAGTATCTGATATTCGGACAGGTGTCAAATGTTACCGTTTGAGTGACGTAACGGACTACCTTCGCTCGTCGGTTAAATCCAATAAGAAGAGTGATATAGTTTTGACCGCGCTTTTCGTGAGACAGTATAGGCGCTCACGAAAATTACCTTTGACAAGAAACCTTCCTGTAATTGGCGATTAAGTCAAGGCGGTCAGGAAAATAAATGGTTTTCAAGAGTGAAGGAAGTAGATGTTCAAAGACAATAAATTTACTGAATAAGAGCTCATTAGTATTTCAGCTAGAACAGTGTTAACTCGGGAATATAAAGCAGAGAAATAAATCGTTATTTTCTGTGTTATGGTTCATCGCAACTTGCAATCGAAATAACGTTTCTGTATATGATGCGAACATGTGAAGTTTTGGGATAAACAACAAAAACAGTGTTGAAATGCAAATTGAACTTGAAGCTTGTTGAAGCAAATGATTTGTTCACAAAAATATTATATATAATGCTCGCAAGCTTCGGTAAAGATTATTGAATGAAATACCCGAAATGGCTACCCACGGGACCAGTTCCGCTAATAGATGGTCATCACTAGAGACTCGTAGTAGTGGTAATAGAGTATGGCAATCAGTTTGACAATAACACAAATCACTTACGTGTTCACCTCTAGGATTGGCCATGGATTGAAACTTCCAACCGGATTCAATGAGTTTGCCTCTGGCGATGATTGTATCCTCCAGATCCAGAACAAACTTGCGGATTTCACTGGTTCCAGGTACGTCGGGGATAGGCAGTGTGCTTAGAGAAATAGGTATAACGTCTAGTGGTGAACCCTCGAGGTAAGCATGTTCTGTTTCAAAAGGTATGTGATTCCAGATAACTGCTGATGGGTTTCTAAGAGTTAATGATATAATCAAGGAGCTAATCGATTTAACCACATCGAATTGGATCGGAGATGATGAAAGTTCGGTATATTTATGCAAAAGAGCCTTTAATCCTGATTCACTCAATTCGTAAGAGGCCTGGGCATTATTAAATGCCAGGAAAACAAAAATCCTGCAGATCCAGAATAGCAAACGTCGAGTGATTAATTCGTTTTCGGCAAACCGATATCCGAAATCTAGCAAACATTTGATGAACGTTCGAAGTGCAGGTAATGTTTTCAAACAGTAGTCCATTGTGATTGCCTTTGTGTCATCAGCTCCCGAGGAAATTTTCCATGCAGATTCCGCTCTTTTGATCAGCCACACCAATACATCCCAGTGATCAGCTATATCCGCATCATAAAGCGCGACTAGTAGCGAGAACAAATAGTTCCAATCATCATGCAGGCTCGTGCAAGAAGGATCCACGAGTAGTTGTTCTAGAGACCGTTCTAAAATTCCGAAAATGGCAGTAATCCAATAATTTGTAGGGTCAAAAGGTGCGCGCGGTTTCCTCTTAGTAGTTTCAACATGGGCGGAGGCGTGAATGATACTTATATTGACCAACCAAAGAGCACGACTTAGGGGAACTTTATTTGATACAATCTCATTTAGTATTTCTTCTTTGTCTTTCGAGTAAGGAACACGTCTGCCCAAATTTTGTAATGAAGTTGATCCAGCAAGTTCTTTGAACCAATCGCTTATCTGGGACTTGTTTATATCAATAACAGGTATGAACGAATCTCTCAAGCTAGCCGATGGCCTTTTTTTGAAATCCAAAAGTGGCGTGAGCTCAGTTTTGTGACTGATAACACGATGATGTAATTTTCGTAGAGAATCCGTATTGATATATTTGCTTTCCTTTTTACAAGAATCATACTCGTCGCGGACGGGTTTGATGTATTTGTAACCATCGCGAACAAAATCTTCTGACATGAGGTCCTCTTTCTGTTTCTCCCTTTGAGCATAAACATCCGGTGGATAATGTAATTTCCATTTCAATGAACGTGCCTCTAGTGATGGGAATCTACTCATCTGCTATTATCAAATACTTCCGAAAATATCCAGAGTATGGCAAGTACTAACCGGATCGATAGATCTGAAAATGGAGATATAAAACACGTATAACAGGACATTTGTATATTAGCAGAAATCATAAAACAAATTGAACGTTAACTAAATGCGTTCAACATTAGATAATAAATTGGTGTATGGAACGTTTGTTGGTTTCAGTAAAAAACAGATGAATGAATGAAAGCACAAGCCTGATCCAGGCACCGCGAGTTAAACAACTGGAGTATCAAACCGTTTATAAATACAGATACACTTGAATAAGGTAATGTAAGGTTTAATGCATAATTTCAATCCAGTTTGGAAAACAGACAACCAAGACCAACTTCTGGCCTGCACGAGTGGCTCCCCCCCAAATTCCCAAGAACCTTTATTGAAGCCGACTCATCCTCCAGGAGGAGATAGTCGCACAAAAGTAAAGTAAAGTAAACAGAGGTGATCCTTTCTATAAATCGAGGGGATTAGTAATACTCTCCAGGGGATTGCAACAAACTACGACATCAATGTCTTAGGAACTGTTTCCAGAACAGTGTGGTAATAATGATAGGAATTGGTTCACTTTGCGGCACAAGATCCTTAATTAGTTGTTAATTTCAAATTCGCGTTCGAACAAATCGCCAATGTGTGCGATGCATGTAGAAAGTCAGAAAGTCTAGGACACAATTTGAACCAGGTCGGATATTCGCTTGTTCATCATATATTGCATAACATAAATTGGCGAACCAGCTGTTTCACTAATCCCGTCGCTGATCGAACAAACAGAATGACTGCTTCAGTTGAAACAGGGTTCGTGAGCACAACTTGAGATTCAAAACGAGAAGCTCATACTTTATACTTTCACTTATCTTGATCCTAAAAATAGTTCAGATGCGATTTCGAAAGAACACAGGGTTGAGTAAAATTGAAAACCATTCACATGTTAAGAAATCCCGGGAACGTTGGTCTACGAAACACAGGGTTGCTCATCTAAGTCCCCTATTGTTTTGTATGTCATTTCCACTTACTCTATCGACGACGGATTGAAAATCGTCTTGCATTTTGGTCGACTGATGACCTTGGGGATATACACCGAAACGATAGTGATATTGATAGGATGCCCCTTCAGCCGGTCCAATGCAATTCTCGGGGACACAGGCGTCCATAACATGAGCGATTGCTTAGCATGATCACTGAGAGCTCCCGCTACTCCTTGCAGACCAAATCCATCTACGGGCTAACTATAAAGAACCAGTATGTAAAATCGACTCCGGCGACCTTACTCGCTTTGGATCACCACAACTTCGAACAACATGCAAACTACTCATCTCGCGATTCTTTAATTTTTTCTATAGGTGACGCGTGAGACCAGCTAAAAGCTCGGTGGCTAGTGTAATTAGACTAGCCGTTCGATACGTTGTGCAATTTGTGATTTGCTCCAAGAAATCGGAAACAGTCGGCAAGTTCAAAACCAGGTACACCTGAATAAACGAATTGTTTTAATAGGTTTTGTATTTTGTCTCGTCACCTTTCCTTGTTATAAATATGAATTATTTGAATCACAAAATACGTAAACGAGTCGGGAATTTAGAAACTATTTTCAAAATTGCATGAGTCAAAGTGCCTAATGAATCTACATTCGCTTATGTGCTTTTATATAAGCAAATGACCAGGCGTATACACACACACATACATACATATTATTATTATATTATATTTGCACAATCTGATACAGATATAGTGCCGTTCAACATAAACAATGAGATGTACAAAGCGAGAAGGGGGTACAAAGCGTTGTCATCGGCATCGTTGAACGTAGGCATGATACTACCCGGTTGCCTACACCGAAGTAGGGACATACATACATGGGCATCACAACAGTATCCTAGATCATGTGCAGCGTGTGACTGTACGCAATTAGTCTGGATCAAGGCTTGTGATTTATTAATCATCATGAACAATAAGTATCAAGTGTTTGAGTGTCATAACCATGACATTGTAAAAATTTTAACAAGATGGGGAAGGGTGGGATCTAAAAAGCTACCGAACCTATAGAAGATTTGGCACGAAACATTGTGATTAGGTGTCTATACCGCGAATCAAACATGCATTCAAGCAAGCGTTGTGAACGAGTGGAGCGACATCACCCAGACAGCATCATTGCGGCTTTAACTGTCCCTTGGACCCCAACTGCAGCTAGTTTAACAGTCAAAACCTTCACTGCTTAAGCCAAGTCAGTCTGGCCACCCTTACAACGACGACATTCCGAGTTAGATGTGGAAAACAAAACAGCGTTAGGAAAATGATGATTTCCCATTCGCAATACGTGGCCTAACCTGTGAAGTCTATGCATGTTAACTTGTTTTTTCAACATCTACGTCGGTAGCAAAGATTTTAATACGGATAGTTGCGTTACGTATCCGATGGTGCTAAGTAAATCTAGCAATAGCATACAGATAGCGATTGTCGAAGACCTGTAGACATCTTAGTTATTCTTTTCTCCGAGTCTGGATTTCACACCCGTACATCAAAACCGTGCAAACTAAAGCCTTGAAGACTACCCTTGAACTTTAAAGACCACAAATGACTCAAACTACGAAAACCTATCTTAGCTCCGGAAATCCAAGATGAAGTTTCCTTATTTAAACACGCGTTGCTAATAATGCAACTACTGAAATAGGTAAAACAGTTGGCAGTCTCAAGTTTATAATTATTGAATCTTAGCACAGTTTAGCTTGGATCAATATTTTGAAGCACATTAAAGTTTGAAAGCGCATACCGAAGGACGGCAGATACTACAAAGTTTAAAATAGACTAAGCATGCATACAGAATCAAAAAGGATAACTACGTGTCGGCATAATCTAAATCAAAAAGTATGTCATCACAATTCATCTGAATGTCCAGTGTCGGTATGTCTGCATTACATGCGCCTAGACAGATAGGAGGAAGAAAACAGAGAGCATAGATGGTAGTGAGGCTCCAGCGTGTTTCAGCATGCAGCTCAATACCGATGGCCAATCAAATTAGCACAGCGTTAGCCGTACAGCACAGGAATACTGCAGGGTTGCACATCCGCGCATACAACCGTACGAATAAACCGCCCGAAATATGTTTACGTACTTTTGTGAGACACTTTTGAGTAATAAATAATCCGTTCCTATTGACTAAATAATAGGCTGACTATAAGGATGGCGATAGTCTAGGACTTGACAAAGAATGAATATGTGATCGACAAATCCTCCGCCGGGATGAAATCCTGCTTGTTGTGTTTTTCTGAGTAATGCAAAGCGCCGGTGAAGAAGCAAGAAGTTGGGTAATGACGGGTGTAAGGCATATTCCACTGTGGTTAGAGCATTGAGTACTCATACCTCTTTTGAAAATAGATTCTCCCCAAAACTCTAGAATATTTACAGTATCTCATACTTGATGGAAAAGGTCAACCAGTGTGATTAATAAGATATCGCATTTCTCTTTGAACAGAATCGGTGGAGTTCATCTGGACTAGCTACTTTGAAGCTTTCCACTTGCTCAATGCCGAGCTTGATTTCTGCTACGTTCAGATGCGTCAGAAAAACGATTATTTCTTATTCGCAACCAGCAGTCTATGTACGTTAACGTGCTTTTCGATTTCTACGTCGCTATTAAAGATTCTATTACAGATAGTTGTGTTGATGTGATGTGATGTGAAAGCACAAGCCTGATCCAGGCAAAGTGCCGCACAGTCAGAGACTGCACGTAGGCTGAGATACTGTCAGGTTGCCCAGGCCTAGACAGATATGACAAAAGAAATAGAAATGGTAGTGAGACTCCAGCGTGTTTCAACATGCAGCTCACTACCGGTGGCCAATCAATTTAGCACGATGTTAGCCGCACAGCACACAAATACTGCACGATTGCACATCCGTGCGGTATGCACATCCGTGCGTGTGTGTTACTCATTCGATGGTGCCAAGCAGCCCTGTCAAATCAACTCACCAGTGTCCACAATAAAGAATAGAACGCAACGGATTATCTGATGCCGAAAATGTTCCGCAAAACGAGACAAGCGGTGATCTTTCTTGGTGATTAAGGCACCATCGTTTTCTATGACTGTCTCGCTCAGCCGGGGGAAATGTCCCCAGGCGAAGATGGATTCTAATCACAGTTGATGTAATGTGGAGTTGCTTTATTAACGACATTTTATGAATGCAAGTTAAAAGATTCTGTCACGTGAGATATGCATGATCAGAAAATTATACTGTTATTAAAAAGGGTGATAGAGGGGACTGCAATAACTGCTGAGTAGTTGTTCTATTGTACGTGAATGGTTCACACCGTTAGCTCATAAACTTGCTCGACTACGTTCAGCATCAGCACCATGGGCAAATATCCCATCCTCCGCATCTTTTTAGAATTTTAACATCGCATGACTGTGGCAGTTAAGCACTCGGTATCTGCTCCCAGTGTGATGCTGTCCATGATGATGGTTATATCAACAGAGCAGACTTCAATGTGGATATCAATTTTTCAGCGTAACTGTTTAGAATCAGCGGAATGCTCTTCCATGTACGCTTTTTAAGCCGCTTCTTTCGCGTATTTTGAAAGTTTCCACAATTCCTATTTACTGCTCTTTCAGGTTACAAAATCTGAAGTCTTTAATCTAGCCGTTAGAATTGACCCTGCTCCTGAAGGCTAAACGCGAGTGTGGCCCCATATAAGGACTTGGAACAAAGACTTGGCAGCATTCGCACTGCCAAGATGTCTCTTTTCGAAAGAGCTCAGCAGTGTGTGACAAGGATCGTCCGTTGTATGAGAACTAATTACGCAGTTTAGATTTAATTCTCCTTATCGCCTAAATTGATTTGCCACCGGTAGTGAGCTGTATGTTAATACACGCAGAGGTCTCACTGCGAGTGATATTTTTTTCTCCCATATATGTCTAGATCAGGGCAACCTGACAATATCTTAGCCTACGTGTAGTCTTTGACTGTGCGGCAGTTTGTCTGGATTAGGCTTGTGATTTCATACATACAGTGACCTTGACCGCCATGACATATAACTTACCCACCGGATATTGACTGACCCCTCCCACTCATGCAACTCAGTATTCGTTCCCTCTCCGAGCACTCACCTGTCAGGACATGAGCTTGAATGGCTACATCTACAAAGCAGACTTCAATGTGGATATCAGTTTTCCAGCGTAACTGTTTGAATTCAGCGGAATGCTCTTCAATGTACGCTTCTATCGCGTATTTTGAAAGTTTACACAATTCCTATTTACTGCTCTTCCAGGTTACAAAATCTGTAGTCGTTAATCAAGCCGTTAGAATTGACCCTGCTCCTGAAGGCTAAACGCGAGTGTGGCCCCCTATAAGGACTTGGAACTCCAAAAATTTCTTCCATTGGTTTTTTAACTTACCGCAAACACTACTCTGCGTTTTGTACAAGATTTCGCTTCTTATACCGTAATAAACTATTGAAATATGGATCATTACATATTCCAAGTTATGCCTCCACATTAAACCAGCCAGCATCAACAGGATGCTAGGTCTGTTACAGCATCCTTAAAAGTTTTCAGCTTATTTCGTTTCATCTGTTACGTAGGCATTTATTATGCTTTCATTGGAGTATGCCCATGTATTGACTATGGTTTTTGTAAAGTTAGTTCGGTATGTGAGTAATCACGTTTGTTTCATTTAATATCCAACAGGAGGGTGTATGAATGAATGAATGAAAGCACAAGCCTAATCCAGGCAAAGTGCCGTGCAGTCACAAACTGCACGTTGGCTAAGACACTATCAGGTTGCCCAGGCCTAGACAGATATGAGAGAGAAAATACAATAGAAATAGAAATGGTAGTGAGAATCCAGCGTGTTTCAGCATGCAGCTCACTACCGGTGGCCAATCAATTTAGCACGGTGTTGACCGCACAGCACAGAAGTGCTGCACGATTGCACATCCGTGCAAGAGGAGGGTGTAGAAAAAATGCCAGCAAAATTATCGTAATATTTCAACAGGATAAAATTTCTAAGAACGGAATTCTCTCTCTGAGTATTATGGGGCGGCGTATGTTACGAGTCACGTTGTGTAGAATGACAACCAGTAAGGTTGTAGAAATATTGTTTGCCAAGTAAAGTGAGTAAATGTACAACCTCAAGCATTTGAGTTTTCCACTAAGATCTGAAGGTCATTTGCCCCAATACCCTATTAGTATCAGTATCAGTATCACAGGGCGATAGTCGACCAAGTCGAAATGAGTGCGCAGATTCTTTCGGAAGTGTGCTTGAAAACACCCACCACTACCAGGATTGATTCGTAAGTAACACAGGCGTGTGTAACTGTGAATGGAAGATGGGAGATGTCTCATAACCGAAAGGTGAGAGAGTTATGCATGTTGCATGTCCAATCGAATGAAAAGACGATGAACAGCAGTTTATTTCCACAAATGCGAAAAATGAAAAAGAAACTCTTTTTTTGTTTCAAAATGTTTTTCGAATATTTTTGTGTTTTTGATCATAAAAATGAGGGATTTAGTCTTAAGGGTAATGCTCCGGAAAGAGCACCTGCCACCGTTCGTCCAGCCCATGTTTGAACGCAATTACTGAAAGTGCCATGATTAGTTCTGCCGGAAGTGAGTTCCACGCGTTCACTATACGGATGCTAAAGAAGTGCGTTCTGGATTCGAGCCTTTTGTGCTGTTTACATAGCTTGAGACTGTGCCCTCGTGTACCAACCAAAGGAGAGAACCGAAATAAGTCATCCAATTCGAGACAACTTAATCCTTTGACAACCTTGAAGGTCTCTATATGATCCCCCCTAAGTTGCCTTCTCCTGGGAGATGAGGATTAAGTTCAGTATCAGTATCAGTATCAGTATCACAGGGCGATAGTCGACCAAGTCGAAACGAGTGCTCAGATTCTTTCGGAGGTGTGCTTGAAAACACCCACCACTACCAGGATTGATTCGTAAGTAACACAGGCGTGTGTAACTCTGAATGGAAGATGGGAGATGTTCTATCACCGAAAGGTGAGAGAGTTATGCATGTTGTATGTCCAATCGAATGAACAGACGATGGACATCATCTGATTCAATTTAATTAGGAGAAAACTGTATGTGCTTTGTGATGAAAACGAGCTTTTAAAATTATTTTCTGTTGTATTCAGCAGAGTATCTTTCGTCTCTATCAATGTCTTGATTCCCTCAATCAGAAATATAACTTCCAAGTCAATAGTCAATAGTTAATAGTTTTATTGTGGTAATAAAATCTGATAGCTTGTAAGAAACCACTGGGTGGTGTGTACAGAGGGTCGCACAAAGCGTGCTAAAAAGCATACTTGATGAGAGAAAAACGGGGGGAAATAGGCCTTATAGCGGGCCATGTTATCGTATAACATACACCTTAATTGGACATTTTCGGCTTTTTATAGGGAGAAGTGTCAGCTCAAGACACATTCCCCCCACGTCCTCCAGTGCATGGCGGACTTGCGGACGGTTGCTTTGGCGTGACAAACGTTGATGCTTGTAAGCTGGGGAGAAAAGACTGGAAAAGGTGTTAGTCGTTTATGGCTATGTGAGTGGTATGTAATATAATGGGGTAGATCGGAATGACGAAAGATAAACAAAAGTCACGTGAAAGTTGATTGCCATAGGTGCTTGTCTAGGCGTTGCTTAAGCGAAGACAGTGACTCAGCACATACCACCTCCGGCGGAAGAGCGTTCCAGACACGGCATATGTGAAGGGGTAGGAAATACCTTCGACTGTTCAATCGGCTATTCTGATGAGCAATCTTGAGATTGTGCCCACGATGATTACGTCGATTGGATAGAGGCATCAGGGACTTTCAAGGGTGCTGATTCTTTGTAAGAATGCGAAAGGTCAAAAGCAAATCTCCGCGGAGGAGTCGGTAGCGGATTGATAAGAGGTGTTCATACGGTGTGCATTTATAGCGAAAATACTTTTAGCAAATGCTGCAGATGAAAAAGTGGTCATTTGTTACGCATTTATTACCAAACGAAGAAGTAAGTGCGTCTATTTCTAAATGATGTGATATACCATATATTCATTTGCATGCTTTTCCGTCACAACACACCCCACGACCGGTTTCGTGCTGTTTGCACTCATCAGATATGATATACCATTTTCAAGATTTAAGATTCGTGATTTGAAAATTAATTTGACTGATAATAATTCCATTGAAAGCTTAGCGCGTGTCTAGCACCTGTACTGAACACCGTTAATTCACTCCGTAAAATTTCTATTTTATGTTGAAATGATACTTATAAAACTTATTTAAGAGTTGCTATATGAAAGTTTCAAAAAGTACTGAGTGCTAAGTGAGCATGTGTTTGCAGTACCCAAAATGCTTAAACTGTTGCAAAAAACAGATGTGTTCTAATCACAGGCTCACAAAAGAATCAACTAAACACTGAAAATAACTTCGGTGATAATATTCAAGCGCATGCTGGGCGAATACGCAACTAGTTTTAAATGTTAAAGGAGCCTGAATGAAAAATACATTATTGTATTCTGATGTCAAAGAAAGTTGCAATGTTTGCGCGAACTAGATGATAATAATATTATTCTAAAGATGCACAAAATCAACCGCAATGAAATCATTGACCTGACTTCTACGTTCATGATTCTCTTTACATTATCATCACGGAATACACCTTCCACTAGAACGATCGACTTACTAGGACATGAGCAATTTATTGACCAACCTACAAGAAATGGCAATACCTATACCTTCACTCTGAACCTTTTTCCAGCTAACCTGAAGATAATTCCATCTTTTCTTAACAGTGACCATAGAATATTATCATTCAAAATATGATGCGTCACAGCTTCTGTCAATTCGTTGCAGCCATCTGATAATAAGCATACCTATAACTACATTAACTGGAATCTACTGTCAGAATTCATTAGAACAGAAGACTGGAGCCGATTCTTCATCTGTAGTGATTTCACAACAATCTTTTCAACATTTCATTCACAATTGAAAGGGTTACTTATGAAGGCATCACATAGGCTCATTAGGCACACAAAATTAACGGAAGCCCAGGAAATAGAAAAGAAAATGATGAAACTACATTCTGTTGCTGTAAAAACACATGACATTGTCACCCTTCTTCGTTCTTATGAACTATCAAGAAGTCACAGATATGCTTCAGATAACACGCTTAATGCTGACGAAAACAAATCTCTCATAAGTCAGGATAAGCCGAAATCACTACGTAAACTTTTCAAGTTAAGATCATCCAACTCACCCATCAATATAGATTTCATTATCAAATATTGTAATTCATCCGCAGTTGAAACAATTATTAGTTCACATGATGCTATCTGTGAATAATTCCTTCCTACCTACAACAATTCAAACTACGTTTACACAACCAGTCATCTTCCTTCGCCGAATACACTAAATACTTTGAGTATAAACCTCAGTGACATAAGTAAATTATGTCCGCAATCAACTGTCAGTCTTAAACCTGACACAGCAGGCATACCTCCAACCATATGGAAAATGGATGGTAAAGACTTTCAAATTCTCTTGCTTAACCTATTCAACGCATCTATTGAATCTGGTACCTTTCCGGTAGAATGGAAACACTCAATTATTATACCTAGATACACATCTGGCTCGGAACACTTAGTTACTAACTACCGACCAATAAACCATACAGCCTTCTTATCAAGATTATTTGAAAAAATTGTAAAGAAAGCTATACTTGAATACCTGACACCTAGTTTCTTTTCTAAGGCACAGCACGGATTCTTCAACAAAAGATCCTTCATTATTTGTCAGCTAGAATACTTAGACTGCATCACAAGTTCAATTGAAATTGGCTTTTCAGTTATAGTTGTCTTCCTTGATATAACTAAAGCTTTCGAAACAGTACCGCATAAACTACTACTATCTAAGCTAAGTTCATTTGGTATAGGTGGCACTCTCCATTCTTGGCTCACTTCTTTTCCTACAGATCTCACATACTTTGTTGAGGTTAATGGTCACAGATCGCGCACCTTACCGATTCCAAGTGGAGTGATACAAGGCAGTGTTTTTGGTCCATTACTTTTTCTCCTATACATAAATGATGTACATAAAGTCGTCTCTCATAGTAAACTATTCTTGTTCGCAGACGACATGAAAGTAGTAATTACCTTCCCATCTTCTGAAACACAAACTTACATTGCCAGACTAAACAAAGAATTAGTTGCATTATCCAAATGGGGTAAAATTAATGGTCTCTCATTCTCTGTAGAAAAATCTAAGTTCATGCCTTTAAGATGTACAAGTCCCGACAACTCAATCCTTCTTAATGGTAATCCTATTCAAATTCTCGATTGCACACGTGATCTTGGGTTCAAATATTTAGCATCGCTTACATTCAACGAGCATATACATCACGTGATCTCAAAGACAAAGCAGAGTGTTAATATGATTCATAAGTTCTTCACTCTCCCACACTGTAAGATAGAACTTTATAAACTTTTCACCATACCCTTCTTTAATTATTGTAATATAATATATAGCAGTATAAATAAAACCGATAGCATCGATTTGGCAAAAGTACAACGTACTTTTACCAAATCAATCACCGGATATAGATCGAATGAATCATATAGAGAAAGATGTAAGCAGCTCAAGCTAGAACCACTATGGTTCCGTAGAATTAGACACAACCTAATACTGTTCTTTAGAATAATATCTTCTGATAATATAGATACAAATTCTTCTATTCGCTTCAGACAAGGTTCCAGATATAATTTAAGACATCAAGATAAAATAGTGGAATTACCTAGTAAGAAGTAACTTCTACCTAAATGAATACGCTAAACTCTGGAATATTCTTAAGACAAGACATTAAGAACATAAGACATAAGACTTCATACCGCACTATATGATTTTAAATCACATATGAATTCATTTCTAACAGTTGAAAAATTAATGAAACTTCTCAACCTAGATGTCTCATTAGATGAACTATACAATCATGGCATTGCTGGATATTAACAGTGATATCAGTTTCTCAACTTTCATTATGAACATTCACTTGGTCCCTTAGTATTTATTTTCCAGATTAACTCTTTACATCCATGTGAAGATTTCCGGCTCACAAACGAGGCAACACTGCGACGCCGAATCTTCTGCGAACACCCACAAAAAACATTCTCCATTCAAAACATATATTTCGACAATAACAATGTGTTCCAACTGAACATTTTTGAAGATTCTGACTCTTCGAGATTCCTCACATCTTCGATGTTCCGGTCCATCGTTATTTAACATTCTTCGTGTCATTTATCCCCTCACCCGATTTTCCTTTCATAAAATAACTGCTTACACATTGAATTTCTGTAAAACTGATTGATTATCATTTACCTTACCCATTTTAACGAACAAAAAATTCCTAGCACGTATGACCTTGAAAATATTAATAATTATTGTCCATTTTTATGCTTTATGTATACAAACAACTTTGATAATTATCGATCGTGCTTAGCATGCCTTGGAATTCCAAGGATAGAACATTTATTTAATTATTTATTTATTTATACTGCGAATAAGAGATTCTACGCCGCAGATCTAACGTGTAATTCACTCAGAGCTGTCATTGTAGGGATACGAAAGCATTTGATACCAACAACATTCTTCAGAAAGCAAAGGATCACTATGGCGCTGAGATCAAATGCCCTATGAGAGGGAACTGTGCCGCATTAGAGTTGATGAACATTATTCATGTTTTTATTATAAAATCTCACTGAAACAGGTTCGATTGAAGTCGTTTACGAGAATCACACATGTTTTTAGAATAGGTCCACAGAAAAAACATGTTTGCACTTTTATTTAGGTTCTAAATTTATCAAAATCATGAACGTTAAAAGAATACATGTAGCTGAAACGTGATGCTCTACACAAAGCTGGCAGTATTTTGAAAAATAGATTGGAGCTAACAACACCACAAAATATTGTTGTAACGCGTGGGGTACATAAGTGACCGGTGACGAATATCTGCATAATTATCACAGTTGCGATTCATCGGTCCAGCAATGACCATTTTTCCACTAACCTCGTTCCACACACACATCGATTGTGTCTCGTTTCATTCAGATGAATTAAACCTACATTCCAGTTTTGTGCCAAAGACGACGAAAAAACGATTCACCTTCACATTGTGAAGCCGCGCAAGGGAGTGGATTAAGATACGCAACGATGCATGCGGAAACTATGTCCAGAATCCGATGCCAGATAATTGGGAAACATATCGTCTGTTGAGGAATAAGATTGCTCGAGGTAGTGTTGCAAAGTAAGAAAGAACTAGAAGATGTACGTTTATCTGCATACTTGTTACGAGACGGTAAAGAAAACACACCACGTATCTTGGTTCATATACCCTGGTCAGAAAGGGAAAAATGGGCACTAAATAGGAACATTGGTAAAGTAAACGAACTCGACAGTCCTAGTCTAATAATCCTGAACGTCCCTGAAGCTGCTGATAGTCCAGATACAAAGTGTAACTTCAACCACGATATACATCAATGGAAATTTATAATTGACGCTATCCAAACGAATAAGACGACTGTTATCAATACCTTTAGGATCACGACATCGCCGAAATACGAAGGTAAAGCTCCGCGCACTCTAAACCTTACACTGCTGACAGACAGTATGGCTGATGCCATTCTTAAAAATGGGAAGCAATTTCGATACAAATTGCCCCGAGATATTAAAATTATTCCTAGACGCCTCAAAACCACTGATTACAAGGATGACAGAATGAGTGCTTCGAAAGCAAATAAACTATATCCTGCAGACAATATACCACTCACAAGCACAAGTCAAGTCATTTCAATTAGCTCTCTATAAAAACAATCTCTGTCCGACTCATGCCGATTCGGAAAAGTAGAAACGACTTCAACGCCCCAGCTGTATAGTGTGAACCGGATTGAATTTATGCATACCAACCATCAATCTTTGCGAAATATATCGCAACTTGGAACTAAAACTAGTCTCTCACATTGTCCATCTTTGCTAACCCATAAATCCATAAAGTTTCTCTATACGAACGCGCAGTGTCTGAGAAACAAAATACTGAAGCTTGATACTGTATGTATACACCAATCACCGGACTTGGTTGCAATTACCGAAACATGGTTTGAACCTCATTTATCAGTCAATGAATTGGCATTGAAAGGAATGTCTCTTCTCCGTCAATACCGTACGGGACGCGGCGATGGCGTAGCACTTTACTACAACCAACAGTTATCATGCAGAAAAATGGACGATATTGACCTACATGTACAGGACACTCTGTGGTGCTCAATTAAGCTGACAACTAGATATGACTACATTGTTTTCGTGTTTTATCGGGCTCTAAGTGCAAGTGACTCGCACAATGTTGAATTACTCCAGAAAATTCGACTTCTGGCTGCCAGATTTCAAACGCCACTCCTGGTTATGGGAGACTTCAACTTTCCAAACTTGAGGAAGTAAAACGCTCTTTCTACGAATTCGCTCGACGATGCGTTTCAAGAACTGATCTTCGATATTCCTTTTTATGACCACGTATTTGATAACACTAGATATACAAAAGATAACATGCTGTCCATCCTGGATCTAATACTAACGAGTGAGAAACACGCCTTCGAAAATCTCGGATACGAAACTCCATAGGGTTCTAGCGACCGCCTGGTCCTCTTATCCGATTATGTTTGTCAAGCCGAAGGAATGAATGTCATCAAGAAAACAAAACTATAACTGGATATTGGAATTCTTCTCAATGATCTTCGAACGATTTTTGACTGGAAATCAGACACCACGGACGTGCATCGTTCTTGGGTAAACTTCATAGAGAAGCTGTGTGATGAAATAAACCTACATTCCAGATTTGTGCCAAAGACATCGAAAAAACGATTTACCTCCAAACCCCACAGTCTTGTACCAGATCGATAACACTACATCAAAAATTAGGCCAGGAATCTCAGCACTACACACACCTCATGGTCTAACTACGACTGCGTTCGAGGCTGCCGAAGTTGTTGCAGGTTACTACTGCAAAGTTTTTTGCCCCAAGGAATCAGTGCATCTTACGCCGCATTCGATCGGCTTTTCCAATGAAATACTAAATGAAATCTCAATAAACAATGAGTGTGTCATGCTCAGACTTCTTCGTTTGAATACCGCAAAGTCACCAGGAGCAGATGGAATCACTCCTTTTATCCTCAAACGATGCGCATCCTCATTGTGTGGTCCAATCAGCACATTATTCCAAATTTCGCTCGAAAATAGTATCGTTCCCGCG
The DNA here is from genome assembly GCA_013407085.1 of Atriophallophorus winterbourni. Classification (NCBI taxonomy): domain Eukaryota; kingdom Metazoa; phylum Platyhelminthes; class Trematoda; order Plagiorchiida; family Microphallidae; genus Atriophallophorus; species Atriophallophorus winterbourni. The sequence goes on from JACCGJ010019906.1 coordinate 32,537, forward strand.
GAATGGAAATCTGGCATCATCACACCGATCTACAAGGGCGGGAGTCGATCTGACGCTGCGAACTATAGACCAGTTACGTTGTTGCCAGTAATTTCTAAAGTGCTAGAGAGTTTAGTAGCGGAAAAGATCACCCATCACCTCGAAAACAATAGACTGCTTGCGGCTGAACAGCACGGTTTCAGGAAACATCACTCATGTCTATCTAACCTCTTGCTCACCTTAAACGACTGGACTGAGTGTGTGGACAATGGTTACTCCATCCACGCATGATTTTTAGACATGTCAAAGGCTTTCGACCGCGTCAATCATAGTATTTTAATCCAGAAACTTGAATTGCACGGGATAACAGGAAAACTTCTTGCTTGGCTAGAAAACTATTTACGCGACAGGAGTGCCCAAGTCAGAGTTGACGGCGCCTTATCGAAATCATTTAAAATTACGAGCAGAGTGCCCCAGGGTCCTCCGACCGATTTTGTTTTTGATCTACGCAAACGACATTCCCGAGCTTGGTAAATGCAAGGTTAGTTATCTGCAGACGATAGCAAGCTTTGGGAAAGCATACGTGCAAATGATCACTGTGAAATTCCACAGAAGTATCAAAACACATTGCACGATTGGTCTCTGAGAAACAAACTACCCTTTAACTTCCAAAAGTGCAAGGTGTTAAACTCTTGAGTTCCACCAACTCGTCTGGACAACCGAAGAGAAGGATTTGAGTGTTTGGACGAGTTGAATTCTGAAGACTTTACTGCAATGCAAAGCGGTATACAGAAAGGCGTCACAAGTATTGGCGTTATTGAAACTGTTACACACTCAGCCAACCTGGATATTTTTAAAGCTAATTCGGACAAATACTTGAGAGAAAACCCACATTTTGATACGATTCACACTACATGAGTTTCCCTGTTCTTTTTTATTATAAAGAACTCATAACTCTATCCTATCGTTATTATTGAGCTACATGCTTTTTAGACCATTGCAACTTTTAATCACTCTGAATCCGAAAGGTCAACGTGTCTAACTTTAATCGCCTTCACCCACGAATCTCAAAACACAAGAGAAAGCCGATAAGTAGTAGCGTCTTATTACACACGATATAAATAACAAAACGAAATTCAAACTCAAATAGTAACTTCGCTCTGGGCAGATGGAGCTCGTCAGCTACTGGCAATCCATCTAGGGGAAGGAAAACCATGACTCCAAACCCCCACTGCCTTGTGGGTCACCCGATTGCGGGAAAGGCTTCGGGAGAAAACCCCGAGGAAACATCCGGAAAGAAGTCCCGTAGGTAGATAACTGGCGCACATCGCGTTCATCTGCAAACACTTTGCTGCCTTGTAGGTTGCACTTGGCTCTGCAAAGGCTAGAGAAGTGTACTCGAACAAACACCAAGTGGTGCTGGGGACATCACTTGTACACTATCCACAAGAAACTTCATGATGATGTCTCAACGTATATCTCAGCTCTCTGCTACGGCGTTCCCGAGACGCGACGCGCCCTTGGCTCTCCCAGCGGCTAGGGTGAAAAGTAAGCTAGCTGGGGCCATAAATGTCCGTAAGGACTTTTATCTGGGATGCTGGAACGTACGGACACTGCTTGATGTTGGTAGTCAAGCAATCACGATGCGCTCTTTATTGGACTACCAAGTAGATGTTGCTTGTCTTTCCGAGGTCCGCCTTCCCGGACACGGATCCAAATCGATCAAGGTCCCCGGAGTCGATCGTACTTATTGGCTTTTTTATAGTGGGCCCGAGGATGGATCTGGTCAGCATGGAGTAGCGATAGCGCTCAGCGACCATGCTAAACAAGCACTCATGTCATGGATGCCTGTATCCACGAGAATTGCGGTGGTCCGGCTGAGGGGTCACCCTTTGAATATAACAGTCGTTTCGGTGTATGCCCCAACCCTATCAGCCGACCAAACTACAAAAGACGATTTTTATAACCAACTTCAATTCGTAGTCGATAGAGTTGCTGGAAACGACGTACTGGTTGTGGCTGGTGACTGGAACGCTCGTGCAGGATCAGCAGATTCCGCAACAAACCGAATCCTGGGAAAATTTGGCCTAGGGCAGCGCTGCGCGAATGGCGATCGACTGATCGAGTTTGCGGCCTACAATCACCTTTGCGTCTGTAACACTAAATTCCAGCACCCTAAAAAACACTTGGTCACATGGTACTCGAACGATGGTAGAACGGCGAACCAGATCGATTATGTTCTAATTCGCGCACGTTGGATGTCTTCGGTGCTCGACTGTAGGCCCTATCGTGGAGCCGAAACAGGGAACGCAGCAGGCACCGATCACACACTTGTTCGCGCAAAGCTCCGACTTCGCCTGCTAAACCGCCAAAGGAAAACTCCTAGGAAGCGCTTAAACTTGGAAGCCTTAGGAAACCCGGCCCAACGTAAGAAGCTCATTGGCGATATCGCTGAGCGGTTGGATGGGAGTGATGCATCAGTCGAACAACAGTGGTCCAGACTGAAGACCGCTACTCAGACTGCAGCACTAAAAACCCTAGGCACGGCCTCTCGTCGCCGACGAGATTGGATTTCTCAGAACACCATCGAGCTCTCTGCCCGGGCAAGAGACGCCCGAATGCATGGTGCATCTGATTATCGCCTCCTTAGGAGAGCTGCTACACGATCAGCCCGCAAGGATCGTCAGCTATATTGGGCGGAAACCGCATCCGAAATGGAAGCCGCAGCAAGTATAGGAGACTTTGGACGACTGTTTCGCCTGATTCGCAGAGCATCTGGAAGCTGTGGTTTTTGTACGAACCTTCGAGATTCGTCAGGACAGATGATATTTGACCTTCATCAAAAGATAGCTAGGTGGGTTGAGCACTTCAGTCAGCTACTGAACCGCCCGTCATCTATCAATGCAGTATTCACTTCCCCGATAAATAGCTGTGAATACCCGGTCAACTGCGAGGCACCATCAGAATACGAGATATCAAGTGTTTTACGACGAATGCAGAATGGTAAATCGCCAGGTGAGGACGGAATTTCCGTTGAACTTATTAAAGCCTGTGCCGACGTATTATTATCTCCGCTACATCGGCTGTTTTGTTCGATCTGGGAGACGGAAGTTTTCCCATCAGACTGGGGGATGTCTATCATTCTACCACTGCCGAAACGTGGAGATAAATCTGTGTGCTCCAATTACCGCGGAATAAGTCTAATCGACACCGCTGCTAAAGTGTTTGCAACGCTCCTGCTTAATCGGTTCTCCGCCGAAAGAAATCTGCGCACCAGAGTTAACCAAGGTGGATTTCGCCCTGGGATGGTTGCGTAGATCAAATATTTACTTTACGCAGGATCCTCGAGCACCGTGCACGGTATCAACAGCAAACGATAGCTTGCTTTATTGACTTCCGCGCCGCCTTCGACTCCGTAGACCGTGGTTGTTTATGGGACATCATGCTATCGGATGGGGTTCCATTAAAGCTCGTCAACCTAATCAGAGCCTATTACAGCTCTACAAGGGCACGGGTTCGTGTCTACGGTGAAGAATCGCGTGAATTTAACTTGCACACAGGAGTCAGGCAAGGTTGCCGCTATCGCCGGTTATGTTTAACTATGTCGTAGACTGGATAATGAACCAGGCGTTAACAGACTATCAAGGGGTGCAAATTTCAACGGATCTATGGATTTCCGACCTTGACTACGCTGACGATATAGCCGTTCTGGGCGACAATACCGAAATGCTGCAAAGCGTTTTAGACCGCATTAGTGCCACTGCCGCGAAAGTCGGTCTTGAGATAAACGCGGCTAAGACCAAGGCATTTTTTTATTCCGACACTCCAGGCATCCAGCCACTTCGCGTCCAGGGTTGTCCGATCGAATACGTTCCAGTTTTTAAATACCTCGGCTCAAGTATATTGCCCAATGGTCAGGCGAAAGATGAAGTGAAGTTAAGGGTCGATCGTGCTCGTAATGCGTTTTTGCAGTTGAAGGGCACCCTTTGGCGCAAGCCCGGGATCAGCCTAAAAACTAAGACGCGTGTTTATCAAGCAGCGATCCGCCCTGTACTGCTTTACGGATGTGAGACATGGCCTTTAAGGTCGCAGGATGTACGCACATTAGAAGTGTTCGACCATTGGTGCCTCAGGGTAATCTTGGGCATCCGATATACTGACCGAGTATCTAACGCAGCCGTACGAGAGCGTTGTAGCGGACTATCTCCACTTTCCGCTCACATACAACGGCGAAGGCTGCAATGGTTTGGCCACGTCCTCCGAAAGACAGACACAGCACTTCCAAAACTCGTTCTCGACCCCAAACCCGTTCGCACCTGGCGTCGGCGGCAAGGTGGTCAAGTGAAAACCTGGCTGTCAACTGTGAAAGAGGATGTAGACAACTTGGGTCTACGTACCGTCTATGCAGTTCGCAGGTGGGAACGAGACTGGATTCAGATCTGCAACGATCTCGTCTCCGATCAACGTGCATGGGCTGGTGCGATCCAAGACGTCAATGAAGCCGGCTAATCCACCCGTGGAACCAGCCGCACAAAAGTAATGTAAAAAAGTAAAACGGTACAATTCAAGTCCTTGCCACTCTAGGTTCGTTTGACTGACATTGACGATTTGCGTGTCATTTGATCGCGGCTAACGATATTTATCTTTCAATACTTTCAAATATATTGATGCTTCAACCATTCTAATGCAATCCTCACGAAATATTACGAGTTTTTAATTGTCGTTTTCAAAATGTTCTGCGCTATATTCTTTTGCGTCGTACTGAAAGGTGGAGTTTTGCATATCGTGCGAAAGCTCGTGCTTAGCAATCATCGCAAATGCACTTCAACCACCACATCATGAAGTGATAGAATCCTAGTTAACACACGATAAACATGTAATAGCTCTTATATCTCACAAGTATGAGACCATCAAGTGGATCTGAGTTATTGTATCATTTTCAATTGACAACACACCCATAGCTTTTTAAAGCTCAACCGAGGGTACAGTTTCTTCTGCAACTGCATGCTTTTTACGCTTATATTTACGGGAAGGTAACTGGATCCATCAATGTTTTATATCAATTTAGGAGACATATGCAAATGTGCATATTCGTCGTCCTTATAACTTATGCTCGATGAGTCTAATTAGATGATATTATTCATATACTTGCTTAACCAATGTAATGAAAGCAAGTTAAATAATTATGTTGTTTTCGAGAATAACTGATGATGCTTCAAATAACTAGGTTATATTAAGACCATATGTCTTTATAAGTTTTACTACTATTAAATCCATATAAATTTTCTGCATAAATTAATCCCTTAACTTATACAGCAGAGCATATCTGTTTGAAATGTTGCATATAACGTCGTATTTTGTTGACAGTAAATAAGTAAAGAAGTTTCTTCGTAATTTTTACGCGCTTTTTGATGTTTTTCCTGTATTACCAAGAGAAAGTTTTCCCTAATGAAAGCAATTTAATTTTGGATATGCTGTGGAGATTCATTGTGCGCAGTTTAGCAGTAAACTACGGATTATCTAATAAAACATTTCTGCGAAGGCACTCGCTAAAACCATCGTACTGTATGCTCATAGTCTACATAAGGTGTTTTTACTCTATGCTCATTGATTTAACAGCCTTCGCTTGCGATTCTCGTCTTCTAGCAATCTTACGTTTGTGCACACCTTCTCGCTTTCAATTTCGGAAAATATGAGTTAATTTTTCGTAAAATATTATTAAATAAGTTTCAATGTGAGATTAAATTTTTAAAGTTTTACATCATATTGTTGTGGTGTTCAAATTAGATCTCTTAACACACTATCGCATCAATCTTTGTGAACAGTTTTGTACATCGGGTGATATGTTTATTACAACTTAATTACAGTGACATTCAAGTAAAATTTTGTTTAATTACATCCTGCTTACATATTTATTGATTTCCTTTTTATTTGATAAGCCACATTGATTTTAATTATCTTGTTTGCACTACAAACGACGAATATTCAATAATGATTTTTATCTGTAATTGTTAATTATTTCCTTAGGCATTCAAATGAATATTTTATTCAATGTCAATATCCCGATCATTTATAGGCTAATGTCGTAGAACTATATTATGCATTTTCGTATAAACATGAAATCATACTTGAAATATTGAATCTGCTATATAACACCATTCACTAAGCGAATATACAGTCAATGTTATTCAAGGTTTTAATGGTGGATAACTAACTTTAGCGTATGAGTGCACCCACTGTAATCACCGTACATCCGTGTTGAAAATTAAAGAAAGCAGGTGGAATACATTAGTATAGACTGCAAAATATTTTAATGATCAAGAGCAAGGCACATTAAGATTAAAAGTTACGAGTAATATTTGTCAATATTCATTTAGAACCTGGCTTTAAATTATATAAGTTGGTATCATTTTGCCACACTTTATCAGTTTTAAAGTTGAGCTGACAAAATTCCTGTTTCACATGAGAAATTTTATGGTGAAGCATAACTTAATCGATAATACTGGTACGTTCAGAATAGAGTATCAAAAAGTTTGGATAGAAACTAGCTTTCTTTCATTGAAGACATAGAGAATGCTCGTGTTTTCGTGCGATTTGAAAGCAGGCAACTTCGATATATTATGTATACTTAAACTATCTCTTTTCAGAACGCTTACATCGCGGTGATTTTACCATATAGGTTGGCAACTAAGCATGCAATGAGTTAGTAGTCCGTATTATTGTTGATCCCGTTACTCGATAAAGTAGAACTGCACGATACGCCTTTTATTTCAATGTAAGAGATTTGCCGTTGTTCACCTATCAAACGAGCGATTTTGATCCTCGACAGTAGCGTACAATTATTCTGATTTTCTGTCATATAGAAAGCACAAATTGTTTAATCACCGAGCAATTACGCACATACTTTGATAAATAATTCCTGTTCAATACTACGAAGTATACATTCATAACAGTCTCACCACAGCTGAAAAATCTATCTAAATGTAATCACTTTGAAAATAGGTAATAACATTTGCGCATAAGTCTTCGTGGTTTCAAAGTCTATTATGAAAATGTTCATTATTTTCAAAGTAATTTAATCTTGAAATTCACGGTAGGTAAGGCATTCTCGCCCATGGTCTATCAAACATGTCATTACTTAATGTTCATTATCAAGGCTGCTTTTCATTTTCTTTTTTCGAAAATTATAAAATTACTTTCCTCTTACTGGTAAAAGGTTTTTTCCAGATGTTAAAAATATTATGAGGATAAATATTGTCGATTTAGCAACTACTTTAGTTTGGTCGGAAACCAAGCAGAATAGTGTTATTTCCATGTTAACCGGACGAATATACAGTTGGTACAAAACTCATTGGTAGGATGGTTGCCTCTGCCACTTTAACTGTGATAGATACGTGTGACGTATATTTTGATGAACGATGGTCATCATGATCACCGCAATGATCAAATAGCTCAGAAATCCACCGACCTAGCCAGAGATAGATGGGAATCTCTCTGTTTAGACCTCAAATGTAAAAATACCGTATGTGAGATTTCTATCTAAGAGGCGATATATGGACCGCATTTAGAGACTTTAACTAAACGGCTACACTTTCTAAAACAAATCATGCAGCTGGGTAAAATACAAAAGCTCATTAATATCATGACAAATACGTTTGAGCGAATCGAGTAGGAAACTCATCTCCACTCTTCTGTGCTCATCTCTCATATATGAAGACAGCTCAGAGGTTATCTCAAAGAAACATATAAAGCTGTCAAAGTATCTAACATTTTCCAAGATTTATGGCGAACAACATAAATAGTACAATACCAAATGATGAATGTATGAAGGTTAAACAAATAGTACCAACTTTAAACAGATGTCTGAGTGCGGTTACCGCTTTTACTGTATAGTCCACAACTGGATGTATGAATGTAATAAGTATCTTTGACAATGAGTGCGGTGGTAAAAGTCCTGAAATTTGTCTGACTAAGCCGTGTACGCTGCATGCACGCTTATAAACGGCTTCGCTCTGTAGATTGTTTTTTATATTTCCGCAAACTCAGATACAGAGATGTCTGCAATGTTATTCACTCAAGCATGTGACTGCTAAGTATGTAATAGAAACGAAAGGGTTTGAAATCTAGCAACCTTCAGCACTTTCGAAATTTGAAGCGCAGCCTCTTCTGAGTTGACCAGCGGTGCAGCTTTTTATTCTGTTTGTAAAACTAGGCAATTATGAACAGCGTTGACATTCGTCCAAAACTTTACATTATCGGCGAGAAAAAATAGTTCACATCGTACCAGATTCGTCAGATCATTTATGCATATTAAAAACAGTACTGGACCGGATACTGAACCTTCTGGTACCCCGTTCGTCGCTACAAAAATTCGGTAAATTTAGTCATCTATTCTGACGTTGGCTTTCCGTTCAAACAGGTTACTCGCGAAGTATGTTAGCAGATTTCTTATGACGCAGCATTCAGAAGCTTCTGAAGTAGTAAGGAGTGTTCCATTCGATCAAGAGCTTTAGATACACCAAAACAACAGGCATGTAGGAAACACCCTTTGTTTAGTTTCTGCATCCAAACGTTTAAAGTCGACAGATATTTATACAAGTATGAGTTTGTTTTTCTAAACCCATGTTGTGTCCAAGAAAGAATTTCAAGGCTCTCGAGGGGACTCAATATAGCTTCACATATCAAGTCATCCGACACTTTAGAAATCACAGAAAGTAGCATCAGAGGGTGATAATTCGCCGGATCCGAACGACTCCCATCAATATTGATTTTTCAATATTTTCGGTTTTCCAGTTAGCCGGTACGATTCAAAAATTTTGTCTTGTTGTTTTTTGCCTCTTTCGTTCGATGACAACCATGAATGTACATTATTATCTCATGATGTTTCCATGCTCCACAGCATTTTGTAAGACAAAACAGTTCGATTCGACAGTGCTTCCAGTGATAGGCTAAACTAAATCAATGGGCGTCAGTTGAACGCCGAAGCCGTCATCCGCATTCAGCAGAAAAGAGCTGTATCTTCTTCTGCTCAGCTTACAGAAAACGCTTCACAAAATGTCACCAATGTGAACTGTCAACAGCAAGTGCTCCCTAATTCGCAGGGTCAATTCCGCGAGCTTTTGTATCTCTCACGCAAGTGTTTTTATACCGCACGTGCGTTATGCCCAATGGTTGAATTACTAATTTAAACTCACCATAGAATAGATCTTTCGGAATATGACCATTTTCCATTCTGTAGATGTGGCCAAGCCACTGCAGGGGCGCTGTCGCTGTAGGGTAAACATGTTCTGTAGACCAGCTTCTGAAATCACTTCATCATTATTCTTTCTGTCCATCCACGAATATGTTCCAGATACGATGGATGTTTCGTTGATGTAAAGCATTCAGCTTTCATTCGTACCTTGCATGGATGGTCTAGTTTTCACTGTCGTACAGTAATGCATTTAGTACGCACGCGCGGATAACATCATCTTGGTCTTCACAGTAAACTTGCGGTTACCCCAAACACGAGATTTTAATCGGGACAAAACGTTTAGCCTATTTAGCTAATTGTTAGTCACAGCAGATTTCGTTACGCCTCTGATATTTAGGAAGTCGTCGTGAAATCCTGGGAGCATGGACCGGACGTTCCAGTAACTTAGTATCAGAGCTGATCTCTATTGTTTCGTATTTCGTTTCGCTGGTGCGAAAAAATACAGTCTGCTTCTCAGTTGATCCCTAATCCTCATGCACCCGATGACTATAGAAGACCGGTTCGAGACGGCACCTTCATTATTAGAGGTTTACAATCATGAAGAGGTCGGTAGCCGTACAATGATATCCGAAAATCTCTTCAGCCGTCGAAAGCAGACCCAAACGCTGAGATCTACGCCAGTATATTGGACACAGTTTATTGTATATTCGGTAATGTTTGAGAGCACCCATTTATAAATGCACGAAGACATTGGACCCTTGCTAATGGCAACCACTATTTTTTCGGATCGTAAAATGGCGCAGTTTCGATCATGCTTTGCGTGAAGTTCATATTTTTAATAGTTTATAGGGCCCAGAAAATGCACATTTCTTAAGCTTTCAATACATTACGTTAGACTCTTGACACGGATAAACATACCGGCATCAGTTTCTACCATTAATGTTTTTCAAATTGACCACGCAATCACTTGCATTAAGCGTCGGAATATCCTTCTTCTTTACCTCGATCTTCAATAGCATCTTGCTATTTTCTACTATTTTTAGAGTGTGATTGAGAAACGAAGGCAAAATTGTTCGTGTTAATGTAATCTTTTACATACATGAAGTAATTCAACTTTTGGTTCTTGGCGATTTTCATTATCAATATCAAGTGAAATAAAAATGATGAGAGCAAGCAGCCATATATCGCTTTGTTACGTACAAAATTGGCACTAAGACATTATCAATGTATAATCTGACAATTCCTCTCTTTATAAGAGTAAGATAATATGAGAGTCAACGTCTTATGGATATCATAGATTTTCACCATCGTTACCTCTAGGTTTCTTTATCTGAAACGCGTCAATGTTATAATTTGTGTAATGTTTGTGACGTGAGTTACGCGTAGTCCACCCGTTTCTTATTTCGACAAATTCAAAACAACGATTGGGATATTATACGGTACTGTAATTAACAACAATTACAACAAAATTAACTATACAAACCCTGATTGTATAGGAACGTCACAGCAACATTGGAGCCAAATACTCCAGAATCAAATTCAATTCAAACGAAAGTCGACCTGATATAAAAATAAGAAGAATCGATTTACCAAAATGTCGTCCAAACTTTCTGTGACAATCTAAAATGACACTCAAAATAGCGTCCAAAATCAAGCAAAATACTGAAGCCCAAAATGGCAACCAAATTTCGCAACAATGACCGACAATGGCAAAAACAATCAATTAAAACAAACATTTGGCCGAAGGCGTGTACAGAAAAGATGTACAATAACAGAAATAATTACAAAAAGAAAATTTCTATTTCAAAATACTGTAGGAAAATTAAACACAAGCAAAATCTATTTCACAAAATTCAGGTTTTGTAACTAGGTTCAAAATAAAAGGAATGTTGAAGGGAAAGGAAGAATTTTAAACTACTTTGAACCTTACACCTCCGACCAAATTCTTTCTAGGGCTCAACTGTACAACGATTGTTCGACGAATACCCTAACGAATTCAGAGCAGCAAATGACTTTATTTAGTGGCAAGTCACTTCCGCCACATTACATCACCACCATTGGATATTAGTAGCTTTTTATTGAGAATGCGGTTGCAAGCCGCAGACTCACCACATCCTCCGGTGCTGTTTCTTGCCTTATAAAGAAGAGTTGTCCTGATCCTTACTCAAGTCACGCACTTCTTCTTGAGACCCTTCTAACAAACATACTTACCGAATATCAGGCCGGATCACGCCATCCTTTGTTCGTATGTTGACCGTTCGTACCAAACCATCACTTCCGCTGTCTCAATAATACCAAGCGGCCATGACATTTTCGACAATTCTTCAGACACAACCAATACTACATCACCGGGAATCAAATTGCGACGTGTGTTGATCCATCGTTGTCGTTCTTGTAAAATTGGTAAATATTTTCGCTTCCATCTTTTTCAAAATACATCTGTTAAATACAATGCCCGTTTCCAGTTCATTCTCATTCTTTCTGCAAACCCAATGTTCACTGGGACCTTGAGATTGCTGTGCTGTAGCAATAAGTCGTTTGGGAGTAGAGCAACTGCCTCAATATCACTTTAGGAGATAGGGACTAAAGGCCTGTTATTCAATATGCGCTCTACTTCAATCAATGCTGTCAACAAAGTCTCTTCCGAGGGAATTTGTTCAATGCACATGCCAGCCAGCGCTCTTCTTGTCGATCGAATTAGACGCTCCCAAACTCCCCTTCTATGACTTGCGTGTGGTGGGTTAAGATGCCACTGTATTCCTCGAGATGAAAGGTTTTTGATGGCGACCGAATCATTGATATTCCTTATCCAAGCACGAAACGATTTATTAGCACCAACAAATTTTTTTCCGTTATCAGAATATATATTCTCTGGGGCACCGTGACGGGCGATGAACCGAAACAAAGCCATTATAAATGAATCGGTTGTCAAGGAGTGTGCGACCTCAATATGCACTGCTCGGCATTGTAAACACGTGAATAAACATCCATAACGCTTTTCTATCGATCGACCACGTTTGACATTGAACGGACCAAAGTAATCGAGACCAATGTTAGCAAATGGGTGTCTACCGGAAATCGCTTGAACCGACATTAACTCGTTTTGCTTAGTAGCGTTCAGTCTTTTACATACCAAACACTTGCTCAATGCACGCTTCACAGGGGATAATCCGTCAATCAACCAGTACCTTTCCCGCAACATGCACAACGTATGCATAGGACCAGCATGTCCTTCAATAATGTGCGTATGAATAATAATCAATTCAGTAATATGATTTCTCTTCGACAATATAATAGGATGTTTACCGGCTTCACTGAGGTTCGAATTCCGTAGCCTTGCTCCGACGTGAAGAATACCACAATCCGAGAATGGTCGTAATTTGTGTAATGATTTCGGAATACATTTACGATTAACACAATTCTTCTGTATTCCGAAGCAATCCCCTTGCACTAGTATTACAATGTTCGACGCTGCACTACGAAGCTCACGGACGCGCAATGACCCAAGTAAAAGGGAAGAATTTCCACGATTTCCGAACATCGTTTTTATATATTCTATAAAACGAAGCAACCATGCTATCGAGCGCACTAACTTCATCCAGCTGGAGAATCTCTGCAGCATATGTAGTAATTTATTTTCTGAAGTCGATGCTGATAAATTACACGCCGTACGTTTAACCTCAACGTTCTCCACAGGAACATCATACATTGCTTGCTGGCCATTTCGCCGGTTCCTCGTGTAAAAAGTCTGGCCCGTTCAACCAAAATTCTCGTTTTACCATATCCGTTACGCCACGTGATGTCATGTCAGCCGGATTAAGTTCTGTTCGCATGTGTCGCCATTGGGTCGTTATTGTATGTTCATGGAACATTGTTAGCCTATTGGCTACAAATGTTGCGAAACGAGATGACTCATCATGTATATAATACAGGACTGTCATTGAGTCTGTCCAAAAGTTTACATCCTTGATGTGATTTCCAAACGTTCGTTTCAATAGCAAATATATTCGTACTGCAAGCACAGCAGCTTGTAATTCGAGTCTCGGAATAGAAACCGTTTTTAAAGGATTGACTCTTGACTTTGAAAATAAAAGACGTGCAGGTGAAACGAATCCTTTATCAAAGGTATGACCATATGCCACTGCTCCGTGACCAATTTCAGATGCATCGCAAAATATATGTAAATATATTTGCGTATCAAGCTGGTTATACCCACCAATACAACGAGTTACTCGAAGCTCCTTGGCAGAGCGTAAGGATGATATCCATCTATCGAATAGCAACACAATATCATCAGGAATCCTTTCATCACAACCCAACTTTCTCCTGCAAATGCATTGTAATAAATGCTTTCCGGGCAGAATCCATGGACTCATTAACCCAAGAGGATCGTACAGACTGCTGACCATGGACAGTATTCCTCTTCTCGTCAATTCTCGATCAGGCATATTGAACTCCAGTGTAAATTCATCATTAGATGCGTTCCATATTACTCACAACATTCTTTCGATACACGGTTTGTCCTCCCCTATCACCCGAACATGAGGAGCCAGTTCGTGTATCGGCATAGACTCAAGCAACAGATGATAGCCATTTCGTCAATTTGAACCCACCAAGTTCCAATAACTCACTGAGCTGCCGTATCACTCTTATTGCTTCTTCTCGAGATGGCACCGAAATCAAGCAGTCGTCCACATAGAAGTTAGTATGTACATATTTACTGATTCTGTCTTCAAACTTATGTCCAAACTGTTCTACAGTTCTGCGTAACGCATAAGTTGCACAAAATGGTGATGAAGTAGCCCCAAATGGATGCACTGTCATCCGGTACGCTTTAATGTGCGACGTCATGTCATTATTCGACCACCAAAGCAGTCTTAATGCGTCTCGGTCCGCCTGCGGCACACCCACTTGCAGAAACATTTCTTTAATGTCAGCCCGAACGCATACTTGTGTAACCGGAAACGTAGAAGGACCTCAACCAAGTTCGTTGTCAGGTTCGGACCCTGTAACAACATGTCGTTCAAGCAGACGTGGTTATACTTCGCTGCACAATCAAACACAATTCTACGCTTCTCCGGTTTCCGTGGATTCAGTACCGGGTGATGTGGCAAGTACCAAACACGTGTCGGACGCTCAATAGTAGCCGCAATATCCTCGATGTGTCCGGATTCGAAGTGATGTCGCAATACTTCAACATATCGTAAATACAACTGTCCATCTCTTTCAAAACGGCGTTTTAACATGCTAAGCCTCTTTAAGGCTTACTGATAATTATCATCCAATTGAATATCAGGTTTTTTCCATGGAAGAGGTACCTGAAAATGCCGTCAACTAATGAGGATTTTTCTACTATACGTAACGCAGATCCATCATTACGAGAGAGAGTCGTATCTTCCACACAAAGATCGGCGAACTCTCCGTCATACAACTTGGTTAGTTTGTCGAGCACATCTTGTGTTTGTGCGGTGAGAACACTTACATGATTAACAACTCTCGAACGATCAGTTGGTTCTTGTAACACCCATCCAAGTAACGTCTTGGTAGCAATGGCTGCTTTCGACCACTTAAACGTTGTTCAAGCACCCAATGCGCTTCCGGTACGTTACAGCCAATTTGCAAAGTTATTTCTCTCCCCACATTGAAAACTTCAGATCTCTCAAATGTGCATACCTCGCGCTGATCATATTCGGGGAATTCAGCACTGCTTCAGGTAACTTGGAAACCGTGTAAGCTTGGGCTACATGGATTATTTCATCCCGTCTACCGAATGCACATCGAAACTTAACAACGAGCTTTTCAAGTTTCGATGTAGACCAAGTGTTGTAATCGACACATCAACTGGCGCACTAGGCATACAAATTTTCTCAACAAAATTCTGCGAGATCAAAGTTGTATCAGAGCCATTGTCAAGTAAAGCCACGACTGGAACAAGTCCAACTGGCGTGTCAGTGTTCACTGTCAGGTAACCTAAGCTTACTGCTGTACTGAGAGCAGTAGCACTGCAGTTTATAGTTTTCAGTTGCTCATTAGGGCGATCATAATGCAGCGAAGAATGGTGTCGTCTACTACAACCTTCAACGGGACAAGTATTCGTAACCTTGCAATCGAATGCCCTGTGAGACCGGCATAAGCAAACGTAACATATTCCATGCTGCTTAGTCATATTCCATCTGGCTTTTACGTCAGCCTCCTGATAAACAGGACAATCTTCTATTTTATGAGACCCTCTACATTGGTAGCATTCAACTAGCATTGGCCTTGGTTCTCTTGTAGTCAGAAACACCCTCCTTCCTTCTGGCATTCTTGGTTTTTCCGATGGCTTCGAAGAGACAGATGTTCTATCTATTAGCATGCCAAATCTGCTCCTGGCAATTCTTGCTCTACGAGATACGAACTCGGTCGGACTGGCAAAATCAACTTCTGAACCGTCAGCAAGAATTGTATCCGCTGTCTCAGCCCACTGCTGTTGTAACGCAACAGGGAAGCATTTCACTAATCCTTCCAAAGTTGTGACTGAATTCAAATCAGCGTCACACTTCATTTGTTTCAATGTGATTTGGCAATTTTCCATTTTTATGGCCAAATCAGACAAACCATCGACTTTGTTGAAAAGTCTTCTGGCTTCATCAAGCAACTCCTCCAATGTTGACCTGGCAATTACATGCGGTAGCCCAAACAAATCTTTCAAAATCATCTTTGCCCGCGTATAATTCTCAGTGGGTTGTAGCATGACACATGCATCAATGGCATTTCGAGCATTGCCCTAACAATAATACATCAAATACAACAGTCGCTGGCCTGGATCCATAAACCTCGACTCAATGAAACATTCGAACTGTTTCAGGAACTTCCAATAGTCTATTGGATTACCGTCAAAGTAGGATAATTCTACTTTAGGCAATCCGATACTCATGTTCATCGCTGGTTGCAAATAGCTTACCGCCGAGTCGAAACCTTCAGTTTTGCTGCTTGTACCGGCGATCAAGTTTTCTTCTTCAGCGACTCCTCGTCGTTCCATTGTCAAACGCTCTATCGTTGATCTAGCAGCATCTAAATCGCGCTTTAATTGCAACTCTAGTTGAGAACTTGCAATGCTATCTCTATCATCATCGTTTGCCTTAGAAGCTATCTTAGAAGATATTTTAGGCATACTAAATGAAACGATATACGAAAATGTTCCAAAACGACAATAAATAAATAAAAGAGGACGTCACCAAAGTTGTGAACAGGGATTGACTGTCGAACGTTCAATGTCACGACGATCGGGGAGTTCTTCGCCAATTTTTGCTCAATATAGCTTCAATTGAACGAACCAAAATGCGTATTTTCTCCGGTTGAGACAAATACTGTACCAGTCAGAAGACAAGTTGTGATGCGAATCCAATTGAAACGATCCAACTTGAGCACAGAAACCGAATTGATGCAATTCACGAATTGAGTACTTCTCGCCAAGTTCGAGAAGAATCAAATTCCAAATTAAGTACTGTATTGTCTGTGACGTGAGTTACGCGTAGTCCACCCGTTTCTTATTTCGACAAATTCAAAACAACGATTGGGATATTCTACGGTACTGTAATTAACAACAATTACAACAAAAATAACTATACAAACCTTAATTGTATAGGAACGTCACAGCAACAATGGAGCCAAATACTCCAGAATCAAATTCAATTCAAACAAAAGACGACCTGATATAAAAATAAGAAGAATCAATTTACCAAAATGTCGTCCAAACTTTCTGTGACAATCAAAAATGACACTCAAAATAGCGTCCAAAATCAAGCAAAATACTGAAGCTCAAAATGGCAACCAAATTTCGCAACAATGACCAACAATGGCAAAAACAATAAAATTAAAACAAACATTTGACCAAAGGCGTGTACAGAAAAGATTTACAGTAACAGAAATAATTACAAAAAGAAAATTTCTATATCAAAATACTGTAGGAAAATTGAACACAAGCAAAATCTATTTCACAAAATTCAGGTTTTGTAACTAGGTTCAAAATAAAAGGAATGTTGAAGGGAAAGGGAGAATTTCAAGCTACTTTGAACCTTAAAATTTGTCCTCATTTCCCGAGCCTATGTTCAAGCAAAATTTGGAACATGTTGACAACTGCTAAGTGATAACTGTTATAAATAAATAACTCTACACCTATTGGAACGATATACTGTCTAGACATAAATTTTTCTCGAATATGTTTCCCGCACCACACTATACATTTTATTAGTTTTCTTATTTATCCAAGCCGCCCAAATATAAATCCCAAATATTGTTTATGTTCGTCGCTTTCTTGTTAAATTACTTGATTCTTGCAATTTTGAAGTCAATATTCGAGTTCATAGTTTAGTGATATTTTCTGATTCTCAAAGCTTACTCTCAAGCCTTTGAGTTATTCAAGCACAGCTTCATCTCTGCTGACCAAAAATGTGTGGAAACACTGAATTGCTATTTTTTATTTTGTTAAATAGCTTCATAGTTTTATCCAAACTCAGCGTTTCTTACGTTAAATGTAACTAATATTGGTATATCTCAAATAATAATAATAATTAGTAATAATAATTTTAGAGATATCTGAGATTGTAATTATCTTAGACAAATAATGGCGACATTGGGTAATTAACCCTGCATGTGTTTGTGTCTACTCATCAGTACCAAGCCTTTGAAATATTCACAAAGCTTATCACAACGGTCCACATTGGAAGCACTGGACTCGAGTTTCGCTCTTATTAGAGCTCATCAGCAGTGCATATCCTGTCTCGGGTCCGACTCGAACCCAGGACCTTCACATTGTAGTCTCATGCCTTACGGCCTGAGCTACCGACCCCCGTTTGACCGATTGCGATTAAGTCTTCATGAATGTCTCTCCAGACCCAGCAGTTTTTCCTACTGAGAAGCAATCTCGTTTTGTTGACTCATTTAGGACTTTGAACTAGATGACGAGCAGCAATTCATTTCCAACCTTGAAGTATTCAAAGTGCAGGGTTTATAAGTTTAATAAATATTACCTTGGGGTATTGATTAGTGGAACGTTGAGCTGTACATTTCACAAAAATGTTTATGGAACGGCGAGCAGATTGTTGGGCATCCTTCGAGGATTATTAGATAGAATCTCGCTGGCAATGTTTCCAAGTATAATAAACTTTACCTTCATTCAGTGATATGTTATTCGGTAGAGGTCTGAACTTTCAGGCTGTGGATAAAATTTATCAAAGAGCGACAAAGTTTGTTATGGGTCTTTGTAATGTTCCGTAGAGTGGAAATTCTGATGTTTAAGTCTATGTGATTTTACTCAAATAAGAATACGCCACGATATAATTCTAACCTATAAAATTGTGTCTGCTAAGTATACTCACTAAGACACCTATATATACTTTATCCCTCTACATTCTAAGTTCACGTATAGACCGTCGGCGCCATGTTTTACCTTGTTTGGAATTTAATGCCTCAAAATTGGATGGACGTTTTGTGAATGACTATATTTGAAGCAAAAGTGAACCTACATATGCAAATGACCATCATTCGTGAGCAGTTCATTTGACATGCTTGTTATAAAATATTTTCCACATTTTTATTCAGAATTCAATCCGATTTTTTCCATAAATCCATAAATCATTGAAACTTTGGACGCCAGATCATTCGAAGTAAGATAACTGATGGAGGAACATAGTGTTGGCTAATCCCGTAATACCGATATTATCAATTTCCGAAAAAAATGCGTCTACGTTAGGTCTACATATGATTGTTTTCAAGATAAATGAACTTCAAATGTTATTTCATCTCAAAGATTTGTGAGTTTTCATTGATTGATTTCACTGCATATTGCGCTAAATCTGAACAGTGATGATTGCCTGCTGAAGTCATGCTGTTACGCCTGATAGGAATAGATTGCCTGCTCTCATCTTGAAAGCTGTACTCCGTTCACCAGCGCGAATACAAGCAATAAGAGGCCAGAATTTTGTTTGGTTGTATAAATATTTTTTTAATGAATCATTGAAGTGTTTTATTCGGTTCATCTATTATTATTCACATGAATAAAGGATTGAACATCATTTTCCGATCCGAAAGGCAATTGACGGTCATTAAAGTAACCGCGTATGTTTTTCTGTTGTTGCATCTAATCGAAACATTCAAGTTTGTACTCTGTAGATCAAGTTAAAACAGATCGCGTCTGTTTGACCCGTGAAACAGTTGTAGTGTCTCCAATCTTCTGGTCACAAACTGGTGCAACCGAATGGCCTTACAAACGAGGAAAAATAAATGAAAAAATGATTACAGGAAGGTAATAGAGTATTTTATTTGAAGCAAATTATAGAAATCTACAATTATCAGCTCAGGTCTAAGTTGATACATCACTTTAGGCAATTGTTATGAATGTAGGTAATAAGTTATGAAGTAACTTTACGGTCTAATGTTTAACGTAAGCACAAAGTGACCACAATTATGCTGCTTAATCTAATTAGTTAAATACACAGCGTTTATTTGCGTGAGCTGAAGCTTACACATTGAGAAATCACTCAAAATAAATGAAAAAACGAACAATAGCCCTCATAATTCACGTTTACATGCTAATTATCACAAACATCACGACTGATTTCATGCTGCTTGCACTCATAGCTTAGGGAGAGTACTATGGGAGCTAAATGTCTGTTTTTATCGACCTGAATAATTTGCATTAATCAATTCGATCACATGTGCCCGAACACGTATAGATCGAGTTTAAACCCATAATGAACAAAAATTCTCATTTGTATGCATTTACAACATGCACACACCATGACCGATTTCGTGCTGTTTGAACTCATCAAGTAGGGACAGTAAGATTACAATCCGCATGCGCTTGAAATAGTGAAAGAAGCAACGAAACCGGTCGTGGGCTGTGTGCTGGAAATGCATGCAAATGAGCATTTTTGTTCATCATCATGAGTTTAAACCCTGTCTACATGTGATCAGGCACGTGTGATTGGATAAGTTGGTCGTATCAATCTTATCCAAAAGTAGCATACAAGCGCAGCTTGTTTACCAATCTTCCACTGTTTCAAGCGCATGCGGATCCTGATCGTACTGTCTGTACCTGATACAGCACGAAACCAGTTGTGGAGTGTGTGTGATGGAAGCGCATATAAAATGAGCATTTTTGTGCATCAATTTTATTACGATTATTTGAAAGCTTAAATTCCCGAAACTATTTAATTCAACATTGAAGCCATGTGGTAGAAAAAGCATTTAAATAAATGATAACCACAGATCAAAATATAGGTAAAATATATACGTATAAATAGTAATAATCGGTCCTCATGACTGATTTAACACAGAGAAATGATTTGCCAATAGGTGGGAGTAATACCGGGGTTAGCTTGCATATAATTGTCAAGATCCGATTTGAATACAACTAAACTAGTGGATTCACTTAATCGGCTTGTGTGGAATTCCAGAGAAGCACACACAAACTTGAGGCAGTTCAGCGAGATGCATTTTAAATGAAAAACGTGAAAATATGCTTGGGCTATGTTGATAACACTAAAACTTACCGAATCCAAATTGTTTTTCGCAACTGTCAGTTCATTCTTCAATTCGTGTTGCTCATTGGGCATCGGGAGCATTCCATGTTCAACCACGTGGTTCAAATGTTTGGTCACTTGATCGATCAATTTTCTATCTCGTTCGATGCTACAGCAATAAATCAATTAACTGTGGGCAAGTGAATTTGAAGATAGTTGTGTGTGTGCGTGTTTAAGTGCAGCTTACTTTCCTAATTCCAGTGCCAAAACAACATTGGGATCCAGGTTTGGTGGACGTGGTTCGGGTTCAATTCCGTAGTGTCTAAAATCTTGCAATTCACGATTATCGATCATTTTCAACCCCGTTTTGGTGACATCAAACGGAGCGTTAAGAACGCGAATATTTGATTCTGCAACAAGGAATACCAGTTGGTATACATTAGAAATGTTTTTACTCGTGTAACGTTGCTATTTGATAAGCAGCCGATCAGACTCCCATCCCTAAATGATGTAAGCTTTCCAGCAAGCGACTTGTTGCCAGGATTGATAGAATATATAAAACCAAAATGATTCTTTGGTATGAAATAAACTCGATATTTAGATGACATCTCGCAAGAATTTAGATATTATAATTTCAAATGTCATCGATATGGAGCTGATCGTTTAGAAATCAATTTTATGGAATCTAGAGCGGTAAATATCGAACAACTTAAATGGGTTAAGTAATTAGTCAAGTTTATCCATACGTTTGACCTATCACAATAGGCTTTCACCATTAGATCTCCGTAGATTTTTGCTCATGTTTGAACCAATTGAATAGAAACGATGCACTAATTTAAGATTGAACCGATTTACGATGAAGAAGGGCGAGAACTGAAAAGCTTGACAACTAACTTCAAGCTAATTCATGCGTATAACGTCTGCCTAGACACCGAAATCAAAAAGTGAATGGACAGAACGCTTTAAAGCGTTTCAGACCGTGGATCAGAAACCCTCGATGTTGTTTTATTGGAACATTGTGTTTAGTAATACAAACAAATTTTAGCATTGATTTCTAGCCGAGCTTTGTTTACCACTTTTTCACAATTGTACTACTGACTGAAATTATAGTTTCGGTCTCCAAATGATGACGACAAACAGCCAGAAACAAGTTCTGAGTGTAATTGCGGGGTAGAGTACACAAAAATTTATTAAATGCCTGTTCTATTATATCCGTAGATACTTCTCAATCGGTAAATATTTTATTTGGGATGGTTTTATGTCAATTGAAAATTCAGTACACGCTACTAGTGTGTGAGGCTACTGTTGATGGAGATGGTATCTGAGTAACACAATGTATTGTAAAATTAATTGTCGTTTCAAAGCGCACATGTCGTCTTACACAATGAAGAAAAATCGTTCTTTATTTGACATACGAACAATTGATAAACAAAGAAAACGTTGTCTTTTGGTATATTAAAAATTAGTGGCTTTACTGTTCAAACATTTTCTAACATCACTTGATTGTTGATGGTCACGCGGAAAATGATCGCGCGCTTCCTACTGCTAAAATCACAGAACCGTTGTGAAAGCACGTCATAAACCGGTTGTGAGGATTGAACATAAGGGACTAGTGGGAGCTAGCCATGAAATCGCCCGACACATTTTCCGTGTTTCTCTTTCCTCAACCTCGTTTTATTTTACAAAAAATGGTAATACGGTATACCATATTCGGAATGATAAATAGATATTCGCATAAAATTGTGACTATATACTCACCGTTCATAATTTCGCTTACAGATTTCTTCATTTGTCGCATCCTCAATTTTTGTTGCTCTTTCTGGTACGTAGATTTCCACGTCTCCATCTTGCCGGCATCCCTTTGAAAAATTAGTTTTATCGTTAATTGTAAAACTTTTATTTTTATCATATTTCCACTACACTATTTGTAAAAAATAGCATCGAATTTGAAATTATTATACATATACACGAAACAAATACCACAGAATTGAAAACTTGCCTATAACTACAATTCTGTTAATCGAAAAGTATGACAAATATGAATAAAGCATGACTCCCGCTTTAAAGTCTTTTTATTCATATTTGTAAACAATACCATAATATAAAAAATCGTTGTGGTTGTATTAAATGGTTCATTACCTACTGTGTTTGTAACAGAATATATCAGTAATCAAATTTTTTATGAGAATATAAACTTTGGGAAATTCTAACTATACTGTGAGGGCCCCTTAACCAGACCGCATAATTTCTTCATGCATTAATGCGGAAACGATCACATTTATCTTCTCAGTATTATGCTAAATAAAAAAAAACACCAGCAAGCATCAACTCAGAATTTACTGAACAACGAGATACGACAGCTGTTATTATTGATTGCCACCTCATATTTATGTTCATGTCCCTATCCGAAAAGAACTACCGGAAAATATAGATGAATGAATTAGCTCAACAGAAAACAGGAAACATTTATATATCACGCTGTTGAGTTATACGGCGCTTTTTATTTCCCCAACTTTGGCTCTGCATATTAACCACAGCGAACTATATATCAATTCAACCTGGCTGACATGGTCGATAATGTTTAATAGCTCAGATATAATGTTTTGAAATCTGCTTAGTTTCCTATTCGATTTGTGTACACCCTTGCATAGATGAAGAAAAACCAAGCCTCTAATGTACCCGGTTCACTAAGATAGCCAAGGT
This sequence comes from Atriophallophorus winterbourni, assembly GCA_013407085.1. NCBI lineage: Eukaryota > Metazoa > Platyhelminthes > Trematoda > Plagiorchiida > Microphallidae > Atriophallophorus > Atriophallophorus winterbourni. The sequence continues at coordinate 55,916 of JACCGJ010019906.1, forward strand.
TTTCCATGAGACAACCATGGATGCGTCACGTTCTACTGGTCAGATTGAGATCGAACGCATCGTGGAGGGGCCTATTTAATATTAGATACCAATGTTGCTAAATCAGAAAGAATTATCTAAGCTGATGGCATTACTTACGCAATTATCCAAATGAGATTATATTAGGCGGGAACTAACACTTATCTATGATTGGTTACAAAAAGAAAAGAATAAACTATTATATAACCATTTATATCAAAGATTATGGGAAGCACACATAAACGGCGGCATGGCTAGATACAATTTTATTCTACCGTTGATAGAACATGGATGCCACGAAAATCTCGTATAGCAATCACACTTCCCCAAATCATAAGAAAGAGCAAACAAATTCATTTGGTGGCTTTCATTCAATTCACCGGTACTACAATAATATTTCTAACATTTTGAACATGTGAATCATTGTCGAGTCAATATAAATTACATTGTTCTTTAGTTTACAGGTGAGATGTTAAATCGTCCCAAGATGACTTAGTGGACTTAGAAATACACCTATCGACTAAACATCGAAACTTTTTTGTCTATAGATTTAAAGATTTGATTATACTACGAAAGTATATCCAGATTGAATCTTGGAGACTTTGCTTGGAAACACACAGGAAGCAACTTATAATGAATTGATAATTAGTGTGTTAAAACTCATCCGTTAATTGTGTACCAGCTTACAATAATATGCACACATGCAATCTTAAACATTGAAGTTCAACTATTCGCGAATTGGATGCAAAGTAAATCATTTTTCTAAATACGGCGAACTTGTGCTAGTTTCAGGCAAAAGCCTGGATTCGCAACCAATTGTGTACTCAGTTAAAGAATATGAACAATGAAATTTACCAAAGCAAAGACGCGTACTTTATAATAATTTGAATTTCTCACCACAGGGATGTTATACAGAGACATTTTCAAAGTATGATAGATCGTTCTCTGCCGTTATTTGCAGAACAGAAGCAAACCGCAAACGGGCTTTTCTTAAGCAGTTATCTAATAGCGATGTGAAAACTATGAAGGAGATTGGTGCAAGGATCGGGACTATGTATTTACGCGAAGCGTTCTCAAGATAACTTTCTGCCCCGTTTGAAACGTACTTACATGAATGACATCGACCGACGGAGCAAGCATACAGCGTTTTCGATTTGGCTATTCTGTGACCTTGAAAATTTGTGTGTTACTTTCAGTCTAAATGTTACCAGTATGTGAAGAACTCAGTCATAAGGACGTCATTTTGGATGCGGACAATCTAACTTTGCCGGTTTGTTTCGTTCAATCACAGCATTAGATGTAGGTATAAAAATGGTTTATAGACCAATCCTTAGTGAAGATCGTTTACTTGGTTTCCGTAACAAACAAGTCTCATCATTTTAGCTGTAGCTGTCTGATGTTATCAAATGAAATTCATCAATTTATCAGATCAAATATCGCGGTAAAGTAATTGACAATCATTTGCAAACAAGTAAAAATTAAAAAAAGACTATCTTGACTGTAACTCGAAGGCAAAAGTTGAATGTACATTCTATGTTTTTGGTTGTTAATACTATCAATAGTTGGCATGGTTTCGATATAATTTCTCATTGTTAATGAAACGAGAATCGAATTTTCAAAATAAATTCGCGAAGCCAAGATTTACGAGCATTATATAATACCATTTTACACCCAAATTACTTGCGTGAATCAATATTAGAATACATTATGATATGGTATGAGAGAGAGTTCTTGTACAACATTAGGATTCCACTTACTTTATCTTTTGCACCGCCTTGAGTTTCATCATATTACTGTGTTGCTTCATTCGGAATCTGATTTGTTTCCGGTGCATTGCGTTTAACTTTTTCAATGAAGGTTGTTCGGGATTGTCCGGAATGAATGCCTCGTGGCGTGCGGACTGTTTGATGAACGATTTCAGCGCTCTGTTGAAGAAAAACAACGAAATCGTATAAAATTTCTTCTAAAATCAAATTCAAGTGACAGAAAACATATTCATTTATTTTCTGGGAATCTTTGAGTGACATTAATGGTAAGATCGTGAAAAATACTATTTATTAAGAAGGTGTATGTAAATAAAACCCGTTAGACAGTCCGTTTTGATACAGACGTTGCGATGACGTTATTTGTTATAAATTCTCTTTCTTTATTAGTGCGATTGGCTTGTGATCATTTTTCGGTTGACAGGTTATGCGAAAAATTGTTTGCCACATATATTTTAAAGGTTGATTTATGAAGTCTAGAAAGATTTGTTTGCGTTTGCAACACATTTCGGATTGACCTTCTGCAAACTTGAAATCAGTTCACCGAAAATTCTGTATAAGTTAACCAGGTATCTCGGTAGAAATATATCTATTTTGCATATTTTATCCTAAATTCTGATGTTTAAAACCTATTTAATGCGTAAGTTCTGTGTTGCTATCATACATACACCAGAACCGGTTTCTAGCTGTTTGCCGTGATCATGTGGAGACAGTTAGATTAGGTTCAGTTGGCCAGTTTAATATTTGGAAATCTGATTCAGGATTCAGGAGAATTTAGTTTCCGAATATTTTGTGAAGCGTTGCGTAATTTGACACTTTAGCTTGGTCATATCGAGGGTTTCATTTCTTATTTTAAATAAAAATGAATATATTTATTCGAAGAAAATCCTCATTTCATGCAAATTCATCATAAACTCTCGATGACCAGTTTCGTGCGGATTACATGCATCAGTCAAACGGCGGGACCAAATCAGTTGAAGGAGGAGCTCGCATCCACGCTTGCTATTTGGATGTCTAAAACGTTTGATAAAGTTGATCACTTTCGACTTCTGCTGGAGCTGAAACAGATGGGTATCGACTAAGAGCTACTCGTATGGCTTGAAAACTACCTCACTAAGCGCAAGGCTATTGTGTGAATCAACGGGGTACATTCACGAGTCGTTGGCGCTTCTAGTAAACTACTGCGGGGTTCCGTTTACGGGTCAGTACTTTTCGTCGTTTACATCAACCAGCTACCATAAATGCTCTCATGTAAAGTGGTTCTTCTTTGCTGGCGATATTAAAATTTGGACGCAGATAATACTTTTTGCTGATTATTAGCAGCTGCAATGTGATTTGGATGCTATCAAAGAATGGTCGGTTAGGAATAAGCTGAAACTCAATTTTTAAAATGTAAGCTTCTCCAAATTGGTAAACGTTTCCAATACTAATATCACTTTGGGAAGACGATTTTGAGCTAGACCGAGTCGAAAAGTATGCGTTGTGTGGTCAGCTACAAGCGTGATTCCGGGTAGGCTGTGACTCATTTAAATAAGCCTTCTCACCTGAAACGTTGCCCACAATCTTGAAAACTAATAAATCCCATCCATAGAGCATCGCAAGTTCGTATTCAATAATAAAAAGTATGTACTATTGCTTGATAGAATATACCGTCGTGCAACCAAACTCGTAAGTTGTTTTTCTTCAGAAACTAACGTATCCGGAACTTGCGCAAAATCTGAGCCTCTCCATCCTATTTCAAATAAGCTTTCAGAGTGATGTGCTACTTGCGTACAAAAACATTACACACACCACATCATGTATTAAAACATTTAGTCAAATACTGTGAGCGGTGACATATACACAGCTACTAATTGACACTAAAATTCCCCATTCCCCTATTATCCGTCGCCACTAATTTTATTCCGTACGTGTCTGTTTCCTTTGTAACACCCTCCACGAAAGTATTGTTACCGATCCCAGAGTCACAATATTTATTCGAAATGTTGACACGTATTTGTTGCATACAGATTTGACAACACCTGCGTATTAACTCTTGGGAATATTCAACGGGTCTATGCTAAAATAAATTTTTGAATCATGAATCTTGAATCAAGGGACAGTTAGATCAGGATGTGTATGCCTTGGAGCAGTGGATGAATGATGCACACAGTTTGAATATGTTGTGATGTATGTGTGATGTAAATGCATGTAAATGTGGAATGTAAATGTGGATTCAACCAATTTGCATGTGTGTAGACACGTATGATTGAATATATATTATATATGCTATATAAAAAATGAACACGCACGGGACTTTTCGAGAATTCTTCATTTTATTTCGCTGCTTTCTAATCCGCTGATACATGCGGGATTTCCAAACGGATTTCACATCGTTGGTAGTTCCGGAATCCTTCTGGTCTGAAATATGAAGATCCTTTATTCCAAGCAAATTTGTTAGCGAATCGCCTTGATCATCACCTTCTGGGTTCATTTTGTTTGAGTTGTTTGGAATATTCTCGTCTATGGAAAATTTGATTAATTTAGTCACTTGACAATATTAAAGATCACAAATGTATTTATTAAATTTATTCGTTGGGAATTCAAAAGTTTCTATAATGAATGATGAAACATTGGCATAAATGTACAAGGTATATTTAATAGCTACAACTTTGAAATCGGTAGATGTCAGTTTTTCATTATTCAAATTTTTAATATTGCATAAAAATTACGATTGTTAAGCAGAAATACACTAATCAATATATGAATAGACGTAATTTAACCTAATAAATATTATCAATAGATAAAATGCTGAAAACCTCTGGTTAAACATAACCTACTAAATGGATAATCACAAAAAAGTTGGACGAATTAATTGCAATTACTTGTAAAATATAGATCAGTAGCCATTCTGAATGAACTTGTGCCTTTTAGAACATTGACTTCAAATCAACCTGTTTCATAATTGATTTAGAAAAGTTTTATTGAATGAAATATCGTTGCATTAAGAGTTGATCGTTGGTTTTCCGTTGGGTACACGATAACAACAAAATATGAAGATCGAGAATAAAGCACGTTCTGCTTAATAACTGTGAGGAATGTTTTGTGCATTCGACCAGAGCATAAATGAATAAATCTCAAACACAAACCAAGGGTTCCAATCGAGAGATAACTGATAATCTGCTGAATGAAACTACAATTCCCATCGCTGACAACAGATGCAGAGAGTTTCCTTTTAAATTTAGTTAACCTGTAGTCCAAAACACCTAAACATTCTCGTTGCTCATTTTGTATAGTCTCTGATAGACTAATAATTATGAAAACCTATGGCTATTTTTGATTCGTGATTAGTAAGAAAATATAAGATAACCCATCTAAGTGCTCGTATTTCGGTTTGACTAATGTTCTTTGTTTACTATAAATCTAGATGATGAAAATCTATTATTGAAATTTTAGAAGTCGCTTATTTTTAAAAATATTATTCTATTATGACGCTGCCGATAGAAGTGGTATGTAAGTATCTTATAAGAGGAATCAAATTTCCGATATATAAGTGGAAAATTTTAAACACTGATAGCAAGAGAAATCTTTACTTCAGTTACTTTTACAAATTATTTAGAACCATTTAAATCGAGTGATGTAAAATAAACATCATTCGTTCCAGAAAAATATGAAAACGAATGTGAATTCATGATTTAATGGTTCCTAACAATAACCAGAAGAAATCAAAAATTCATGACCTCATCAGAGTTGGTATAGTTGAAAACGATTGTAGGAAATAAGATTTCACGTAAAAACATTTTTATTCGGAGAGCATCCATTATTCCCTTAAATACAAAAAGCTTCCCCGTCTAGGCACAGAATATTTGAGCTGCTGACTTTCAACCGATATTAACATTGAAACCAAAAAAGCTGAAATCTTAAATTCGCTCTCTAAAACACTTTTTTGAATGCACGTTTGATTAGAGATATAGTGCTGCGTTTCTATCTATCTGTGCACAATATTCTCCAGGTTGTGTAGAATTTTATACCCAAATGTTTCGTATTCTTTTAAGATTTTAAAATGTCAAGGCTGCCTGGCGTTCAAGCACTCGGTGGTAAAAACGGATGATGATAATGACGACAACCCACTAAGTGTGTTATATGGCGAACAACAGAGAACCCTCCTAGAGTATAGAATTCTAAAAACGTGCACACTAAATATAAATGTGTGTTTTAATAAAACTGATATAATGCATTACGACACTGAAGGCTCGTGAAAAGAATTTCAAATGTTATGAAGGACGTGAAGCAAACTTGAATTATATTTAATCGATGAGATTGGAACTCTATATGATGTGCTGGTTACAAAATGGATTGATTTACAAGAGTATGGAGATCCCATTCATAAATAACCCTACGTCCAGATGAAATCCTAGGAATCTGTAGAAATTCCGAACTCGGCTGGTTGCTTTCACGTCTTTCCTCGTCAAATGGATCGAGCCTCCGTCTACAATTATTTGATCGTCTGACACAAAACAAATTTGCCAATTATTCACAAAAGAGAACTGAGATTCAGCTTCAATTTGTTTTTTAAGACTGAGGAATAATAAGATTTTGTTTTCGAGTTATGCATTGCCTGTCATAAAGTTTTTAGGTAATAGGCCAAAAATGTGTCGCATTTAAATTGGCTCAAAAATCTGAATCACAGATAGCAAGTATATTTCTGATGAGATAATGACAAATACAAATGATATTCAATAGTAAAAATTTGTGCATGAACATAATAGATTTTACGCGGTATTCGTTAAGTGAGTCCATTCTTCACTATTATCAAATTATCGCACTAATATACATGAACAAATGTTTGTGAAGACGCTATTATTTTCATGTATACAATATATAAATGTACATAAGACAACCAAGTGTTCATGTGATTATAACTCAGCCTATTATTAAAATAAAAATGAAGAAAATGGAAAAGATTCTTCTGAGAAATCGAAATAAATAGCATTCATTTGTTGGGTAGAGTTAATCAGTGTTATCAACATGATTATGATCATCATCATCATTATAAACATCATCATCATGGCTATTGTAAAGTTGATTCGGTTCCTGAGAGATCGCATCGCAAACATTTGTTTCATTCAATATCTGCAACCCCGGCAGGTTGTAGCGATTACCCTAGCAGGTTGTAGAAATAATGCACAGTACCTGACCAGGCGTAAAATCTGAAATTCTAATAATAATGAAGTCACAATACTAACAAGCATTAAATAATATTTTCAGTCACAATTTCGACTCACCTTGCAGTAAATGGTTTTGCCTAAGAAAACTTAATATATTATTTGTTCCTGAATTCAAAACATTTTCTGGTGGGTATGTTATCGGATTATTCTTTACATTTAGTGAACGCAATTTCTTTAAAAGACCTGAAAGATTTGTAAATTTAAAAATAAAGAATACCTAATTCATTTGGGAGACAATGAATGTGATTATTTTCAAGTAGCAATACACTCAGTTCTTTGAGATTAACAATTTCTTTTGGTATATTCTTAAGCATATTTGAGCGCAAGTCCAGCCACTTCACATTATGAAGCGCCTCAAAAACATGTGCTGGAATATCGGCTATCATATTTTTAGCAAGGCATATTTTCTGCGAACCATGAACCAAGAATGAATTACTGTCAAATTATTCATTGACAAAATGTTTTCTGGAAATGCATACAATCCACAATTACATAGGTTTAAGTTGTTTCCAATAAAATATTTATTTTCCTCTGATTTTCGTGGAAAATCAGTAATTGGTACGAGTGTGCGTTCTACTTCTGTCATTTTTGATGACAAATGTCACATGGTGTTTCAAAGATATGCCATGCAGGTTGTTACATCAAATTGCAAATAGGTGAAGTAAAACAAAGACGCACGCATTTATTGATCAATAACGTTAAGTTTCATTGTAACCATATTTCACGCGATGTATAATCCATTTAGTTCATATGATTTATGTCTGCAATTCAGATTAAACATGTTAACCATAGTTTATGATAAAGAATAAAGATATGGTGAAATGTTTGCAAAAAATAGGCCTTTATATGTGTAGAATGAACGATGTTATTACCACATTAATAGATCAAAAGGCACTTATAAAGCTCAGAATTTGAACTGTTAAACTCAATATTATCCCGGACATAGTATCAACGTTTAGAAAAATTAGTTGTCCACTTGGTGTCCAATATTTATATATGATGAATATCGGTCTTGCATGCGAAAAACTGGCGCGCTTGATATGAGACTAAAACAAATTAGAAATTTTTGGCGGTCTCAATCGTGCCAGGGACAAAAACTGAGACAAGTAAGTAAGCTTTTTGAAAACTATGCATCTTAATAAAAATGAATAATCAATGAAATAAAAAATTTCAACAGATTCGATTAAAATAGTGATCTTATAATCAAGTGATTACGAAGCTTCGTTTTTATAGTAATTGAAGGAATGTGATTTCACATTATTACAGGTGAATCGTTACTTAGTATCTCTATGCGGCGATATAGCACTATATAATATAATCAACATGTCTATGAATATAAACGTTTTATTTTTCGTTTTAGCTCTTCTATCGTATTTCGATCTCCACGTTAGAATACAAAACTTGTGTCGGTAAAACGTTTGGTAATTGTCGTGTGAAATCCTTTAATGTATGGAAGAATCTCGCGTAACTAAACATTTACAATATTCCTTGTCTTATACATGTAAAAATTACACAGATTAGTTATTCAAATTCTCCCATGAGATGCGATCTAATCCCAGTTTGCAATATGCTTACCACTGTTTTCAACCTATTTAAAACTCAACCCAGAGCTTAAATTCTATCAACATACGAGGTCATATTTGCCTGATGGAAATACGACACAATAAACCGAACGACGTTTGGCGCTTGTGTTTCGTTTTGAATATTATCACATGTGCTTACCTTTGCAGACGAAGCAAAGCGGTAATGCAAGATAAATTTTATTACTGACATGCAGAACCAGCAAGCAGCTCATGACATGATTCATGCCTGGCTATATGAAGAAATAATGTCACTGAAAACATAATCTTCTCTTTATAATAGCCTAATAGCAAGTTCACCAAAGAATATAATATCGAATATATTATTTTTCAAGTAATCTTTATTGAAAGGATTTGGACGTGAATATTCAGTCCGAATTAAGATGTTCCATGCAATGTGAACTTACAGCAACTTGGGTCCACTCAGAAAATCTCTTGACTCTTTTATCGCTAATATTATTGCCAAGTAAGTTTCAACCTGCATCCGTCCCCATTTCGAATGTTCCAAACAAGTATGGGTGCTTTGTTTGAAAAAAGATATTTAGATATTTCAACGTTCACGACGCAAGTCGACGGAGCGCGTCCTTCACCTTCAGATCTTTCAAACAAAACACAGTTCAGAATTCTGAAATCGTTTTTACTCCAATACCGATGACAACAGGGATTAACTAATTTTTATTTCAAACGTACTAAATCGAAGAACGTTTCTTGAAGATTTTAGTTACATCTGTCTCATTTAATACAGCGGTGTGGTCACACGTTTATATTTCATCACAATCATGGGAGGTTTGAATGTCGCATTTGCTCTCCGCGCTTTGCAATTTCAGAACAGTTTACATACACAGATGTTACAAACTGAGCCCTTTTAAAAAAGAATCAATAGATATTTTTCATGGACAAGTATGTTTTATGTTTAATTACATTTCTTATAATAATTAATGATATTTTCCACTATTCTACTTGATCTATATTTTTGTTAGTCTTGTAAAGCGTAGCGAAGGAATGCATTATAAAATAATATTTGCGCGCATGCGTTGTTATATGTAGATTCAATTTTCTGTTGATCTTCGATATTTATTCTGTGCGTATTTCTTTGATACAAGGGTAAATTCAATTACCCGTCAATTGTTTTTTTCAAGATTGCAATGGTAGTGCAAAAACTTTCAAATTTTAACGATTTTAACTTAAATTAATTGTTGTAATTAATTGTTCGTTGAGCGGACTTTACTCTCATGATTTTCTTATACATACGAATGATGCGTTTATTGATCATAATGGAATATTGGTGTTATCTGAGATTATAGTACACTTCGGAGCATGCATGCCACACTGGATATTACGCAGGATATCAGTAATCACAATATTCTTTTGATCGTTGCTTTATGCGATCATTTTTTTAAACTATCAATATCACTGATGAATAATCACAAATTCACAAGTTAATCCGAGCAATGAGAATTCGAAATAAATAAATTACTTTTATACTATTTTATTTTGAAAAATCACTGAAACAATCGCCTGCGTTTTGAAGATGATAGTAAATGTACAGAATATACTGACGAAAATAGCCATAGCATGAAGGATATTAAGTAATGCTACTTTGACCATGAATTTTGCAATGACTAAAACCTCGCATTAATCATCCATGACACGTTTTCTTGCCTCAAACATTTTCCGTTTCCGTTCATTTTACTTTAGCTTTATAATAAAATATTCTCAATGTGACAATTGAAAATTGAATCAGGTAAATTAATACCAGATCAATGGTTCAAAATATTGTTCTTTTTTGCTTATTATACTAGACGCATTTGGTTTAAATAGCTGTCGATAGTAAGAGGTACTCGGAATTACTAAAACCCACCAGATTGATTTTCATATCAAAAGCCATTTTTAATCAAACACAAATACAACATTTTTATCCTATTTTTATCCCCATATTTCGTTAAGCATTTAATAAGTTGTGTTGTAGCTAAAGAGCGATGACGAATTAATAAATTAGGCTAGAAAATTAGGGGCAATGGAACTTTGATTTGATATATTAAGGCGTCACTTATCAGGAAATTAATAACGTAAGGTGCTGTGCGGACGAATAAATTTGTGTTCACGTACATTTGGATTGATTTCTTTACTCGTTTGTCGGACGGTTCTTATATCATTGAACTCGTCTGGACCCTTGAAAATCCACGTTTTCGTGTTATAAACCAAATGTGCCTACGCGTGCAATAGCCTTGGCGATAGAGAATATCGTTTGTGTACGAATAATGTTAAGAAGATCACATCATTTTGAATCGACTGATAGGTTTTTCAAATCTGTCAGATGAAAGCTTGTTGTACCGCATCACTTTTATTCAAACTTGTTTGCCTATTACCGCTTGCATCGCGTTACTCCGACTCAATTCATTCACACCACCGATAGTTATCGATCGATAAGAAACTGCATCGTTAAGTGCCTTGACTTATTCCATACTGGACGTATCAATGATACGAAAGATGACCTCAAATTCCCAGACAAAAAGGCAGATTGTGATGCGTTTCAAATTTTCAACAAAGCAGTGTGATGGATCTGTCGTAGTTAATTTATTTTCTTGCTTGAATACAGTGTGTAAAACTGTGATAAATCCCTAATGATGAAAGTGGTATCGCTTAAAAATTACGTTGATTTCAACGGTGTTTGGTGCGTACGTGGTGAATTTCGAAGTAAGCAGCATAGTGATACACCAACAAATCTTTCTTATAAGGCACATTTAGAATCTTGAATAGATATTTTATGAAAATGTAAGCAAAAACTTGAGTAAATATACCTAAATGTTTTTGGTAGATAAAATTGCAAACGCAATTCCACACGACATACATGTTGCTGAAGACGAAAAGAGAATTAGAAAAATACGCTGAAACTACTCCATTTAGTGACTGTGGTGACAACGTATCCAGGTGTAATTAAGATGGAGCTAGTGAACCATGCTTACGGTGTTCCTCATCTTTTACAACGATGAACACTGGCCAGTACTCACCACCATCTAGATTTCAAATCCTAGCAACCCAAAACCGCAACACTACTGCAAATTCAACTGAGTCCAATGTCGCTCTCATTGTAATCTGCACAAATGTACCGGAGTCGAAATATACAATTTTTCAGCATAACAATCACAAGAGCTCAAGTAATTGGCTATGATCTGTACAAACCTGGGCTAGAAATATTTAGTGCCTACTACAATGGCACGCTTAACTTGGCATAAAAGCTCCTCAGAGGCAGACCGACTGCGCTTATTAAGGGTGACGTTGCGAACTAGATGGGGAATGGGAGAAGTCATCCATAATACGTATCTACTCAGTTGTTGTCCCAGTTTGACCTTTAAAACCAATCCAAAATACCCTGGTTTGAAATGAACGTCAATCCACCTGTCGAAGTAAGTTTACTCCACGTAGTTTAATTTTCTTCGGTGTGGCCAAATTGGTGATGCAATATCAGATTACGAATCAAAACAACGTGATTTGAAGCTATGGTTATAAATTTCCGATCTCAATGGAACTTTTGATTCAATTGTTATAGATACTTTTAGAAAACCTTGATTCTCAAAATACTAAAGCAACAGGCCTAGTCCACTAAAGACAACTTTTATAACGACTAGCATGACTGTTGCTATCAATACCAACTGGAAATCGTACCGCGCAATACGTTCACCAGACGTGAGAGTAAGCGTGCCTAAGTGTGTTCCCTTACTAACACCCAGAGAACCACGAAGTCACAGTTTGATAACAATCTTGTTAGCAGTTGAAATGTTACTTAGAACCGAAATAGGACAGACCTATCGTGAGTCAGACAAATAGCTACACTACACGATCAAATATTGTGTAAGATAAATTCGAACAAGTGCATATATTCGAACGCTCAGTGTTTAACATAGAAAATAGCTGAAATAAGTCAGCTTTGTGACAGACGTTCACCCGATTTGGTTGCAGTTACCGAGACTTGGTTCCAGCTTTACATGACTCATTCTGAGCTCTCGATTCCGGACATGGCACTTCTCCATCGCAATCGCCTAAGATCCGGCGGTGGAGTTTCAGTCGATTTTCATGAACGTTTAGCGCGGTGTATAGAAATCGTACATCTCGCGTTTAGCATTCCTGAAACAATGTGGCGTTTAATAAGCTTATTCAATGTAGATAAATATAAAATCGGCGTTATTTATCGCTCACCGTCATTCGAAATCTCATCCAATGTCAAAACTAATCGAATGATCTCAATACATTACAAGCTGCCAGAATAAAAATTGTTGATAATTGGTGATTTTAATCTCCGCGTCTGTTTTCAAGATGTGAACACTTCCTGCATCTGTTTGTAAACAAATTAGAGGATTTAAACAAATTGCTTCACTGCACAACCACTTTGACCAGCCGACTCGCATACGGGGTCTTGACTAACCTGCAACCATTGAGCTTGTCTTAACGCCTGAAGAAACCGCGGTAGAAGACATACAATACCTGGAACATTGTAAAAGTGTGATTATGCAGTGCTTGTCTTTGATTATGTTTGCAGTGATAAACAATTTGACGAGCATACAAATGTATTAGGGAAAAAACAATCTCAATTTTAAATACCAGCATCAAGGATGCATACACTCAGGAGTTTAATTGCATGGATTCTGGTTCAGATTAAAATACATTTCTAAATTACTTGAATTTGAAGAATGACGAAAACTGGAGTTTCATTCCACACAAACGCAACCACAACTTCTAGTTTTATCCGAAGTAGAACTAAGAATTTGTTAGCTATGAAGAAAGAGTCTATGTTAACTCATAAGAATTTTGATATTGAAGCAACTTGGAAGCGATTCTGTAAGATACGCAAACACCCCACAACTCTTGTAAGAGTAGATCGCATGCAGTGCCATTTGAACTTGCTCGAGAGTATGCTAAAATTCCTAAGATTTGCTACAAGATAGGTAATGAGCGATCAAGAAGCGAAGTGGACGTATTCTCCGTACGAACGCTTAATGCATCGGCTCAGTCTAACCAAGATACCCCAATGCTTTAGCATACTCTTACTCACTCGTCTTCAATACTAAGCGTTTTATCCCATATCACGTTTTACCCAATTTGCCACATTTGGAACTACTTAGTGAAAGGATTTTCAATTAATAAATGTTTGGACGAAAAATTTGTGAACTTTACCAAAACAAGTCCCCTTGCACAGACAAAATTACCTCGCCATACTTCGCAGTTGTCGCATTACTTTGACTGCTTCTTTCACGCACTTATTCAATCTCAGCTTACATAGAGGAAAAATGCAACCAAAATGGAAAGCAGGTTTAATAACTCCTAATTATAACGACGGTAGCTGTTTGAACACAGCAAACTATAGACCGGTAATGCTACTTCCGGTGATCTCCAAATTAAGTGAATGCGTTGTAACTGCACGCATAAGAGAACGTTTTGAAAGCCAACACCGTTTTCGAAGAAATCGCTGGTGTGTATCTTACAACGTTCGAGGATTGGGCCAAGAAACTCGACAAAAATGTTGCTGTACATGTTATTTTAGTAGTCAGTCTACTACACCCTCTCTGCATAACTCTAATTGTGTTACTCTGTGAATCACTCCCTGCTGAGCCAATTGGCTGGAAATCTGTTATAGTATCTTTGATTTTCAAAACTTGAGTGCGTTCAGAACGATCAAATTACAGGCTCGAAACCCTTTTGTTAACCGGGTCTAATTTGAACAAAATGGATCCTGGCGAACAAATTGAGTACATACATTGGAGAAAATAGGCAGTTTTTCGGAGCGAAACACGGTTTAAGTAAGAAATACTCCTGTCTTACTAATCTCTTGTTTATCCTAGACGATCGGACTGGAGCAGTTGATTTTGAGGATATATGCTACCTCGAAATGTCAAAAGCAATTGACTGCGCAAAGCACACCATCTCTTTTAGAAACTGAAACGTTGTTGTATAACTAGCAGACTATTAGCCTGGTAAGAATATTGCCTCTGTGATCGCCTTGTTCAAGTCCCTGTTGACTGTACTTTGTCGAAGTCGATAGCCATGAGAATAGGTTCTCGGATTAATCCTCTCCGCACTTCATGCCAATGGCATACCGGCTTTCATCAATTGTGAGATTGTACTGTTCGCGGACAATATAAAAGTGTGGTGGAGCATAAATAAGCTATAAGCCAGCGAAGTGCTGGATCTGAAAAACCTCAACGCTTAGACCCAAAAAATCGCCCATTCTGCAATTTAAAAAGTGTCGCATATTGAACCTTGGAAAATATGCAGAGTTTAAATGATCTCTTAGTGTGCACAACCTCAAGTTGTCCACAAAACAGAAGGTCTTGGGTATGTGGATAAGCAACACTCTAGGGAAGTCGAAACACTGCAACTCGGTGACAGAAATAGTCACTTTTAAAGAAACGTTCAGAAATTCTCCAAACAGCAGATTCCACTTATAATGAACGCCTGCGTGAGACCGATTATGAAATATGCAGAATTAACTTAGTCGCCATGGATTAAAAAAGACGTTGCGATTTCACAAAAGAATATACCATCCAGCTAGAAATCTTTTCACGAGACTGATACGGAAATCTCACAATGAGTTTATCACAAGCATAAACTTAATCGATTACCGATGTCATCGTTTTCAATGAGATTTTAACTTAGGGTACAATATTTTGACTATCGCAAATCACCCTTTGTAATGTTTAATTTATCAATGGGCTTCGCAGAAGACAATGGCCCACATATTGAATCTGACTGTCTCACACGCACGACTCAACTATAGACGACATTTTTATTGTCGTGAGAGTTTGTTATACGTGAAACAATCTATCTCAGTAAGTTTCAAACTCCTCAAACCAAAACATGTATAAGTGAAATCTTGAGGCCTTTTGGCTCCTAACCCATGCAATGAAGAAAGCTGTAGATCCTGACCCGATGGTTCTAATTATGTCCCTACAACTGTGCTAACGAAACCACTTTTAAGTTTTACCTCATTTTCGAAATGTTCAGTAATTAACCGGATCTTACTTTTACATTTACATCAATTGCCGTTCACAATTTCGTGGTTTTTCGTAAAGCTATACGCGTTTTAGTCCAATTTAATCGAATTTAATTAATTTGGAACCGATATTTCTTTGAAGATATTCTGTACGATCTGTCGAGGTCTTTCTTGAGTTGCGTGAATGTTTTGTTAATATTAGAACGCTGACGATGTTCACATCGATGATCAACAGGCCTATGCGAAAGATTACCATCATCTTATCATCCACAAGTGTTACAGTTCTTGCGCAACGAACGTACTAGTAATAGTTTCTAATGCAGTAGTCGGTATTGCCAAATATTGCTTTTAACAAATGTGAAATGTTCTTAGCCAATTCGTGTGTTTGCAATCACATTTCATCAAAGATACAACGCCAATGGACGCCTATCGAATATATCTTCAGAAGTCCATAGAACAAGTGGATCTAAGCAGATTCTTGTTAAAGCCTGAACAACGATTCTGCCTTAATTCCAAGCAGTTCTCGGAAAACGGTTCTATTACCGTTACTCATAATTATATTAATTATAAGGCTGGAAATGAACTCTTACCGACCTTTGATAAAGTATAATTCATACGTATCTCTATGATCACATTCGGTAGGAAGCACTGTTGCCTTGACATTTTCTGGCTTCATGATTACTGTTTTTTCCTATTTTTGAAGAGGTGCTTGCTGCTCCGTATGCTTGAAGTTAATCCTGTCTAATTGATTTTCTTATACTACTAGCTATGTTATTTAACAGTTCTTCTGCCTGATTTTCCGTTGAATGTTTCAAGGTATATTCTAAACACAGAATGCCATATGCAGCTTTTAAATTGTTTGTACGTCGCGATGATTTTAAAATAATTTCTAACAAACATTGTTCAGTCTGCAAGAGAGGTGTGTCTAATTAGCTTATAATCTTTAAATTTTGTTAAGCAATATTAGCAACGAGAATAACAGAGAAACATTTATCTTTCGCAGTTTAACGAATGGCGGAATAATGTGTTCACCTCTAATAATGTATTCAGTAGCAAACAATTTCAATATATCTTGTCATCCCATGTACATTTTATGTTATCTATCTCCCTTTCTAAATCTCAACATGGCAACAACATATCATCCAGAAGCTTTAAGTCTGTTTATCTTGTTTTTGCCCCTGTTAATCAACAATCTTCATAGATGTCTCGAGATACTAACTCGCCTAAATGACTAGAGCATAAACACCCAAGGTGTGCATTGTGAGCGCATCATTATCATTATTGACCGTATAACATAATCATGTATTCCGAATGAAAAGTACATATCAATTTAGCGACGTTAACAAAGATAAGTTTCACTCATTAGCTCAATCACTTTATGGTCAAAATGGCGTGATTTTCATTTAGCAGTTGAGAGTTGAACTTACTTTTTCTAAACCTAACTAGGACGCTTGGAACCACGAATTAAAATTGAACTGCCAAGCACACTTTTTGACCAACTCGTGTGTCCAATATTCAAATAGGCCTCATATTTATACTAGAAATATTTCCTATTTTTTATGTGGCTTACACATAGAAAGTCTTCGCAGTTTCAAATCTAAATCAAATCGATTATATAAAACACGACCGATTTTCATTAATGTGCTAGATGAAAACATTGAAACTAACAATGAATTGGAGCTATCTCCGGATCACATATCTCTTTTTAGTAAAGTAACTGGTTTAATTTTGTTCTAGGAGGCAGCGATTCTATCCTCATCATCTCTCCCGGAGTTGTGGAGCGCTGAGACTGGACCTTACCGTGGTGCGATGGTTTGTGTACCTCTATGACCCATTGAGCTATGCTGGGTGGTGATCTCCGAGCACCTTCAGAGTCACTCATACCAGGAAGGTCAATGGATAGCGGTCAGACGAAAACGATCTCAACCTATACCGCTGCCTTGTGGGTCAGGCGTTTTAGCCAAAGGCTTTGGTCACGAAACCTAATTGTTCTCCTGTCTAGGGATGGGCGATCCGGCACTATCTCAGCCCGCATACAACCATGACTTTGACTATTATTATGAAACCCAACTCCATAGCGCATCGGCAAACGCGCACGATAAACAGGGTCGCCTTACCTGCTGCATAGAGCAGGGCGGGTAAGCGAAAACAAGCTACTGCTGGCCCTACTCTTCAAAATGTTTCTGACCCTTCCCCTCCCCCACTTACTCCTAACAACACTCCGTCTGTAAATCCTAGTTTTAGAAAAGACCGCGCTGAACATGTTGGAGCGTTTTCTGTTCGCCAATTTACAGATCGCTTTCTGAAACCACGGACCTCTGCTCACATCGGTGCCATGAATGTCAGAACTCTCAGACAAATAGGCCAGTAAGCTGCATTGACTCTTACTCTAGATAGTCTAGCTATTGATGTTTGCTGTTTATCGGAAACGCGCTTATATGATCCGTTTATAATAACTGAACTTACTGCTCCAAACCGTTCAACTCGCTACTTTTTTGCTGCTCTGGTGATCCTGTAGCTGACATTTCAGGACAGGCAGGTGTTGGTATATTGTTGAATTCGCGTGCCGAATCCTGTCTAATCGATTGGATTCCTTGCAACAGCAGGATGTGCGCAATTAGACTAGCCACTAATATTAGACCAAACTCAAAATCTTTTAATCTGAGATGCTTGTTTATTGTAGCAACTTACGCCCCGACTAACACCGGTTCCGTAGAAGAACGCCTTCTACGACAATCTTTATGCTCTTTTGCGACGTGCAAGAAGCTCCGATATTGTTGTCTTAGCGGGAGATATGAATGCCAGACTAGGTCGCTTAGATACATCTGAATCACAATTAGGTGGCATGTTTCGTCTTGAAGGCCAGCGCACAGATAACGGTGAACGGTTTATACAATTCTGTGCACAATCTCGATTAGTCATTAGCAGCAACTCCTTTCGCCATAAAAGATGTCAATGTGCCACATGGCGCTCGCCGGATGGAAGCCAACCTTCGGCCCAAATCGACCATATCGCCGTAAGTACTCGCTGGAGAGGTTGCATTGAGGACTGCCGCTCATTTCGTAATAGTAGATTCAGATCATGCTCTTGTGCGATATAGGTTCTCGTTAAAGTTCTCCGGTACGAAGCCTTCGACTGGGACACGCATTGTGGTCGATAAATTCTCTCTGCCTGCAGTTCAAGACATTTATAGGACCACCTTGAGTAACTCACGCCCAGTTGCCCCGTGTGCAACTGTCGATGAAAGGTGGAACAAAATAGCTGGGATTTTGCGAGCCACCGCAATGAGAGCCTGCGAGACTACACAATCATCCCAGGAGTCCCACTGGATTTAACAACGCTCTATTAAAATTCTTCACCGGTGATGCCAAAGACCACATGGTCCTGGGCACAAGACAGAGCGTAGACGCGTGAGAAATGAACTCAAACGTCCCTCCAAGTTGGGGCGAATCGGTTATCATACCTATATTTAAAAAGGTGTGCGAAGCTCATGCTCTAACCACCGTGGGATAAGTCTCACTGTCATCATTACGAGATTATTAGCGTCCATATGCCTTCGAAGATTAACATCGCATGAGTAATCACAGATCCGAGAGCAGCAAGCTGGCTTCCGACTTGGCAGAGGCTGTGTCAACCACATTTTTACTCTTCGACGTATCTTGGAACTGCGGCACACCTATCAACAGCCGACAATAGCCATGTTTTTAGACTTCAAAGGAGCTTTTGATTCAGTCGATCGAAATGTTCTGTTTAACACCTTGCTGTGCAAATGCGTTCCACGAAAGTATCTGAACATACTACGTGCACTTTATGTTCATACATCCCGATGCGTTAAGGTTTACAACGAACTCTCTCCCAAATTCCACACCACTAATGGCGTCCGACAAGGGTGTCCAATTTCTCCGTTTTTGTTCAATTTTGTAATTGATGCTATCATGAAATTATGCAGCGACGGTGCCCCAGCCTTCGGAGTTCACATAATGCCAGGCGGCAAGCTTCTCGACTTGGACTATGCTGATTATATAGTTCTGCTCATCGATTCGTACACAGATGCACATGCGATACTGAACAAGCTATCTAGTATTGTGCTCGCATTTGGAATGCGTTTTGCAGTGCAGTGTCCTGCTGCAAGACATCGACTTATCAAACAGCACTTCATTACTTGACAATCAGCCGCTTGAGATTGTAGATCGCTTTACGTATCTCGGTAGTTGTATTAATAATTCTGCATCGTTAGATGACGAGGTCTCGGCACGCATTTCTAAAGCGACCGTAGCATTCCGCAACACAGGTCACCTCTGGCGTTAGAAAGGACTGTCTCTGTTACTTACCTATGATGCATGACAATGAAAGCCGCAAGGAAGCTACCCTGCTGATGTCGCTCTACTCGTTCACGAAACTTGTTTGAATGCATGTTCCATTTGAGGTGTAGGCACATCTACACAGTTTGCTTGCGCTTACTCTTCTATAGAATCCGAAACTATTTAAGTCCCGCCCTTCCCTATCTTTCAGAATTTTACTTTTTCATGGTTGTGTGGCAGTTAAGCATTCGGTACGCGCTACCGGTGTAATGCTGTCTAGGATGATGATAATGATGTGGAGTAATGTTGTGAATAACGTGAACAGATCCAGATGGTTCTTATTCAATTGATATTCCGCATTATAATCAATGAAATAATTTCTCGAGTATAATTACCCATATTAAATTGTTTACAATTTTTCCTACGTGTGAAATATTCTCAAACTGCTGAGCTAGATGATTTCTAAAACGAATATTCGTTCCAATAAAAATGGTTAAATTGTAACATGCATTTTAAAAGATACTTCTCTCATCTTCACAATTTTTACTGCGTAGGATCTGACATGAATTATACTTATATTTGCAAAATGAATATAGTTGTGAAACGAGTTTATGCCCTCAAAGCTGATTTCAATTGCACATGAGAAGATATTAAAGCTCTGAACATCGTTACTTTTAATTAGATCTGTGAGTCTGGTGGAGAATCCCCATTGCCTTATTTCTTTGCGCTCAGTTTCACTCATTGAAAACCTATCAGAAATAGGTCATCTAATATTAAACTTCAATTTCGGAAAATAGTAAACTAAAACCCGTGTAAATATCACAAACTTGATGCAGCACATTTTTACACTGTACGAAAAGAGTAGATTTAGTGGATGATCAAAGTCTCATATCCAAGTTTTTGGAATTCACGCATTATCTTCATTAAGATAGATTGCTTGTTTGTGATTTTGGTGCTTAAATATCCTTCAAGGTCAAACGCAAGATACTTTTCTATGGAGTAAGAAGTTTGCACTCTTTACTCAACTTGAAGTTTAACGAACAGAAAATCAAAAATATTGAATGAATATAATGCATCAAATCGAAGTTCATACAATAAACGAAAAGCTTCAACTGTCATAATTATGTTTACAGAACATGCAATCTCGGAAAAGATGGTATTGCGAGGTAAACATTTAATCGAATCCACCGGAAATAGGCAACAAAATAGAAAGCGCTCAGAACACATGCTGATTTGTTTGGCACAGAATATATCGATCGCTTGAATTGCCTCACTTTAGCACCAAACATCGCTATAAGGCTAACGGGTTTTTCATTCAGCATTTGTCAATAGTGATCGAAACTGTCCATTTATGAATCAAATTGTAAAGTCGATTGTGGATTACTTAACCAGAGCGACAGATCATTTCACAAAAAGGTTGTTTTGAATCTTCTGCTTTATCAAGGTCTACGTTTACTTGTGGAATATTACGAGCAAACTTAAATGTTAGCCTACGTGTGTCAGCTAGTTAGAAGGGTTGCTGACCCTGACTCGCATTATAGTAGGAGTTGAACATTAAGGACTTTGTTTTCAGTCAGTCCCAACGTTTAGTATCACAATCTTGATGCCATTTTGATTCGGATCGTCTCTGGACTGTATTTAAAATAACTGTTCGGTGTTTTCGCGTAATTGTGGAAGGAATGCATTCCCAAATAATAATATGCTAGCCTATAACCCATATTATCTATTGGTAGCTTGATTTTCTACATTATTCACGCCCGCATATTGCTGCCGAGTCACGTGAAAACTTCCGAACCTTCAGAGGCTAATACAGTTATCATCAATAGAAACACATCAAAACTTAGTTGTGGAAAATCTGTTCTGTTGTTCAAGATGCGAATAAATTTGACTTAGCCAAATCTCTTAATGTTTTGGATTAAGAATAAGCTTCAAATTATACAAGTTGATTAAAGCTTTTAATGATCTAAAAAGCAAATACTTTACAACAATTATTGATTTAAATATCAGGAATGCATAAAAACAACAAACACATGTTGTCATTATGGAAATTCAGCTTATGTACTGAGGTGTGTGGTTGGATTTGGTCAACACAGCCAGAAACCGGTAGTGGTGTGTAAGTGATGGGGATGTGAGCACCACAATAAATTGGTCTTTTATATGCGCCTCGAGCGCTTGGCCAGGAATCACTTTGTGATTCTGTATTTAAACATCGTAGTTGTTTGTAAGAACCCTATATAACAATGGCATACAAGTTTAACTTTGTTTACCGCTTTTTCACTTTTTCAAAGCTAACTGAACCTGATCTAACTGTCTTCACCTGATGACGGCAAACAGCCAGAAACCGGTAGTGGTGTGTTACGGATGGGGATGGGAGCACCACAATGCATACTTTTCAAGTTCAGACGTGAACATGTTCAGGTTTGTTGTACAAATGATATGTGGGGGCAGAGAGTTCCATATTAAACAAAATCGGACAGCAAAATAGAACCTTTGTAAATTTGATCTGGAGTGTGGAATGATTATCTGGCAGCCATGATATCGGCTGCCACGTGCTTTAACAGATTGAACAGATGTTAAAATGGGTGATTCACTGTATGCTTAATGTTAAATAGCACGATCAAAACACCGCTGACACGGCGGTACGAAAAGTCAATACTCTCCTCGCCTGTTGTCTCAAGTTTTGTAGTGCAGTTGTTTTCACGCTACAGCAAAGCCATGGCTTTCTCTAACCATGGGGACCATGCTTGAACAGCGTACTCCATTGATGACCGGATTTAAGTGGTAATTATCGTGGGAGTACCTGCTTTTTGAAACTATCGAAGATCATTCTGAGCAGTGCATATGTTTGGCAGCGATTTTTTGTATACCACTGAAACTACCGTGAAGACTTCAAGTTACTGCTAAGCCACACCCAGGTCATTCCCATCCCTAGCCCATAAAAGTTGGTGACATAAAACTGACATTTATCTGCAGCAGGTTCGGGGAAAATTAATTAGACTGGGGCATATGTAATTACGCTCGCAATACCCACGAGATGTCATCAAAAGCTTTGCCGCTTTCTTCGGAATTATTTTGTCTCTAGTTTGTATACTACAAATTTGTGGTAATCTGTACAGCGAGGCGATTTTTATTATCGTCTAATCTTGAATAATACGATCAAGATGTCTTGGTATAAATGAAATAAAGTATTTCTTGTGCGAAAACATTCTGGTCTGTGAAGAAACGTTTTGTTTGAATTACGGATAATGATTAGGATTTAACTAGATTGTTGAAGCGTAGGTAGTAATCAAAACATTCTCCAGCAAATATGTCCAAATTAAGAATTAAATACCCGGCACTGGTTGTGGTAACAATAGTATCCGAGTGCGAATACAGGCACGTGGATAATAGAAGTTCTCATATGAGTCAATATATAACTGGGAGAAAGTGCAACCGTTGCATTGTATACCTGGTGGCTCCCAATTGAGTTGCCATTCAAACTCGAAATTTCCGAAAGTTTACATATCACCTGCTATTTCTGTTTTAGTACTCATACCGAGTTGGACCCTACTTTTCAACTACAAAACAACTGTAATGATATATATGTCTGGATTAATGTTATGCAGAGAAATATTTTGTATTACGAAGCTGTATACAAACGAGTTTCTAGCCATCGTTGTGTAATACCCAGCATATTACGTTGTTTTCTTTTACTCTTATTTCGTCGATATTGTATTGTACGTCGCAAATTTGGTTACCATGGCTAAAATGGAAGTCGTGGTTGTATTGTTACGTCATTTTTAATTATAATTTTATACACTAATTGATTTAAACGATGAGGCATTAGGACCTATACGCGATATTAATCATGAGTGAGCTAATTCTTTGAGGAAGAATCCGAAAAACAATCACCAATCCTCTAAAATGGTAAGTTTGACGGTTATTCAACAACAGGATAAAACGAAACGCCGTGGTTTTTCCCGTTGGTGCGTTACTTCTCCCCTCGCTTTCATGTTCATTACATTTTCTATGATTGTGCTTCGTTGTATCATGTACTCATTCGGAAATTGTAAGCTCAACTGAAATTCACGTTGAATTTAATCGTAGGCCATATCAGTCAATTGATTTTGGAACATGTGAATCAGTATAAACCGAGTTTACAGAAATTTCATTATTAGTTACATTCATTGGAAAAATAAGAGACGATGACATTTTTCTTTGTTTCCTTTTGGCGTCCCCCTCCGCTAAAACAATTTCATTATTAATTTTCAAAAAGCACCGGAAAGTTAGAAGCGTTTGAGTTCAAAGTTACCTCCATTGCACGAAATTTATCTCTGATCAACTGAGAGGTGAACTCGGTTGACCTAACCCGAACACTGAGTGCGTAACCCTCATACCCGAAAAGTTATTACGCATTCATTATTCTCACTAGACAGCAGGCGTTGACACTATTTAAGCTGAGAAAACTATTGAGCTTAAGAAAACAACTTGCTACGCGATGGAAGGCAAGCACGTCGAAACAGACCCGCAGTTAATTAAGGAATGTTTAAGTGAACATAACCGGTAGGTGGCTTAAATCATGTTTATTCCCTTCTCATATTAAAATCGATTGAGAAAAAGTAACGCGTCATGTTCAATGATATTTGTTTGATTTAAAGAGGTTTTTCGTATGAGACTCAAGGTAAAATAACATCAAAAATAGATTTGTTTGACAAAATGATTTATTATGCTGTGTACAAATATATAAAAACAGCTGGATTCGAAATATATTGCAACGCCTTAGTATACGGTGATAGCTTAGCTACGTTAGGTAGACTAAATATTTTGAAGCTCCTTATTTTGTGACAGGGAACTTCGAACTCTATTGCATTTATGTACTAATCTACCGTAGTATTTATGCATATTCGAGTGATAAATTAGTAATATCTTCCTGATATTCAGGTGAATATAATTGTAAATGACCTCCATCAAATATGGAAATATTTCGTTCTAAACTTCACCTTTGCAGATTACGTGAACTGCATGGATGTCCAGCTTTGGAGGTTGATGAAACGTTATGTGTGGATGCTCAAAAGTATGCGGAAGAACTCATCAAGAAAGACTTTCTGGTTCATGCAACAGGGAACTTTGGAGAAAATATAGCATGCAGAATTTCTTTGTTCGACGTGAAGCTGAACGGTAAATGCAACACGTATAGTGATAAATTGGTCACCGTATTTTAATGGAATCTCTCTGTTAAAGCTCAGTTTAAGGTTGGTCGTATAGGTGAACTTTAAACGCCAAGTGACCAAAATGTCGGTTAATTTCTTCCACCCAAAATGTGATGTGATTTAACAAGTCGGTCAGGCCAACCTTTTCCAACAATGACTTCCAAATGCAAACCATATCTAATAAACCGTTTGGTGGGTAAGAGCGTGAATATCAATGGAAATATTACTGATGGCGTCTGTAATTTAAGGGCATGCAGTTCCTGATCGTACTGTCCCTACGTGATTGATGTATGCAGCATGAATCCGATCGTGGGGTGTGTCGGTGATGGAATTGCATGAAAATGAGCTTCTTTGTAATTCTTGTTTATTGTTGAAACCACTCGTATTACAATGAATGACTGTGCAAACTAAATAGTGCTATCTGTGAAAATAACTTTCCTCAGCAGCTTGCAACACTTTCGAAAATACAGCATGAGCTATTTTCATGCAGAAAAGGTGGAAGTCTACATTTCGCTGTTTATTCGGTTACAGTTTAAAATTTCTATTTCTATACCATAACAAAGCATGACTTAATATTTAGTCAATGCTTCTAGCAAATAAACTATAAACACCTTTTACAAAATACCCCACCACAATATTATTACTATTATTTTATCTTTATGTTTGGGTGTTCAAGCAATTTTTTGGCGCAAGCCTTTATACGTGTCGGGCCAAACTTTTCTCGAAATGTGATAGGATGTTTGATCACAGATTTGTTTTTGCTTGAAATAAGAGTCCTTCGCATTTATCTACAGTTGTAGGTCTCCTTCGGACGATATTGACGAAAGATTTTCATCAGATGCACGTGAGCATTACATATGTCACACCAGGCAATCAGATTCAGGATGCAGCAAATTCGCAAAAATCCGTCACACCACTCACTCCACTTTACAAACCTCAGATATTCCCTGTCAAAGATATTCTGAACTAGATGCACTCACTAGTTCCCAAAGTGTGCTAGTTCCTCTAATGCCTGTATGGAATTTTATGAGTTGCATACGTATTTGTGCCAAAAGTTTAGTTTACCTAATAGTTGACATTTTAAATTTGAACTCTCCATAGAATTCAACTTCCAGAAAATGGTGCTTTTCATGCATTAGACCTGATCCGGGTTGAGTATGTTATGCAATAATCTGTAGCCCAATTATTGTTTTGTTAGCCACATTCGGTCGTTGTCGTCCATCGATGTACATCACAATCGCATGAATTTTGAAGTTCTACAGCTTCTTAATAACTAAACAGTTCGGGATGAACAATCTCTCCCACAGCGCTTGCAGTGATAGGCAAAACTCGGTCGTTGGGCCTCAGTTGCACCCCGTGATCTGTGTTCAGCAGACAACAGCTGTATCTGCAAGCTGGGGAGCCGAATTATTAATACTCTTGTAATATTGTCCCAACCTCGCAGCACAAAAAACGTCTCTATATTTAACAAAGTTTTCATTTAAATGGAAGATAATTGGTAGGTACTTGAAATTTGGTTCTCGTGTATTCGTCTAATGGCTTTGTAAACTGCTCCATACAACGTTTATAGCAAAGTCTATGCGAAACAAGCTTACATTCAACTTTCGTGAGGAGCTGAATAAATGTTCTACCATTATTCAGTAGAATTAATTTGGTTTATCGAACATTTCTCGTGGTATACAATCGTTTTTATAACCTGATGCCTCAAAATGATTTATTTAGATTTTGTTTAAATTAATCCGATGACGCGTATTTCCAGTCTTCGTTCTATAATTTATCAACTTACATGGTGCCAAATCGCGGGATGATTATACATATTATTGTGGTGCATATGCCAAAAGAGCCTGACATAACTGAAATATTTGAATAAAATATGTGATAAGCGGTAATAAAAGCAAATTTATATGTCACCCCGCTAACATTGTGTTAAGTTTACAAGAATAAAGCTGTCAGTAAATTAGGAAATCTAACGAATGCATTGATTATTTTCCTTACTTGACTTTTATACTTTACATGTTTTGGTTTTTCTTAGAAGCATTTGTTGAGTATTTCGTGAGATCCTTAACTTCGTGAACCATTTGTTTCCGAACTTTTGCATATCCCGGCAATCTATTGAGCTCTTTATAATCTCACGGCACACCTATCAACGTCAATTATCATTTTGTGACACAATGTAATGTCCCGCGGTGCAGTGCATTGCAACTACTGTGTCACTCTGTTTTATATTATAAAACATAACAACGCTTTTGATTGGTATTCGCGAAACGGATAAATTCAAGAAATTAAACAATTTCAAATTTAAATTCCAATTTAAGCGCGCTGTCTCGTGATTACGAAATTGAATGTTATTACTAAACTAAATGAAATCGAATACATTCAACCTATTATCCCTTCGTGACACAACAATAATCATTTCACGCCAAACTAATGTGCTTCAGCACAGCGGTTGGGCACCACTCATACAAAATCTTGTAATTTGTACAAAAATACCCGCCCTTTACAAATATTTTTCACTTTATTTCTTGGTGAGCTGAAAGCAAGAACGGTTTTTTGTATTCCCATAATCAACAGTAAGAGCTACATATAATGTATCGTATATTCCACGAATGTATACATATATGCAGTGACTTTACTATATTAACTTCACTTTACAAGGAATGGAGGCTACGAGAATATGGTACAACGAAATCGACAAGTATAATTACGATCCATACTTCCAAGAAGAATGTGGTAAGTAATCTCATAATTTCAGGAAACACACATCTCTATTAGACAATAATAACTGTACATAACAACCAAAGTTTGTCTTTTTAGTTCGTTTGTGTGACGAATCCAACATGATTTTCAAGCTACTTTGAATAGTTTTCAAATTTCGATTGAAGTGGTACGAATTATTAATGATTTACATATATATACTCGTTTTGAGTCAAACTGGTTCAGTCATAAAGGATAATTACCTTGGTAAACCAAAATAAGGTTTCATCGTCACAAATGTTGATTTGCCAAGAACGGATGCCTTGGTTTCAATGGTATATGAAAAATATGACTAATTAGATTTCAGGATTTGAATTACCTTTTTGATTTGGATTATTGTGCGACACAGTTCAAAATGTCGCCTGATTTCTTTTGTGGTGTAATTTTATCCTAATTGTGGTAAAATCATATCATTGTGTCGTAGGTAACCTTGCAGTTTATAACTGTTACTCAAAAATCAGGTGAAGATTGCCTGATTTAAGTTCATTCTTCAAATTGATTTAGCGATCATTAGTTATGTTTTTAAATATTCATAACTTATATTGCACAATCCCCCTCTATAAGCAGTTGTCTAGATTTTACTTTGTGATAAGGCGTAGCGTGTATATCTCAGCTATATCTTAAATGTAACCACGGAATTTCAAATTCCATTCCATGAGGAAGCATACACAATTAATTCTCATTATTGGTGATTCGACAACGAGTTATATGCAGTCCTATCGCCTCGAAACCAACAATATCTGTGGTGATTACACCAGTAATAAGACTCCTGACCAGCCCATGATTTAATTTCATATATTGCGATCTAACCTCAGTTCATTTGTGCGAGGATTGTGCGAGGTGTATACATCGGACTTTTTCCCTGTTTACCTGCATTCGAATACATTTTTGTAGATTATTTTGTAGAATTTACTTATGATTCTTGTTTAAGTTATAAACAATTAGCTGACGCGGTTTTTCGTCCCTTAATTGGCATTTTGATGGTATTTGTCAGGTCATTTTACGCAAGTTGTTTGGAAACAAACCACGCAAGCTGGTTTCGGACGTGCGACCAACGCCGCAGGAACAAAAGTAATTGTTGTTGCCAGATATTATCCACCCGGAAATATAATCGGACAATTTTCGGAGAATGTACCAATGCCTATTAAACATGACTGAACAATTCTTGGAATAATTACTAAATACTTTTGCAATGAATTTCGTTGTATTATGAGTGATCTTTTTCTATGTAGTGCAAGATGAAATGCAATACAGTTAGGAGAGACTGTTGTGGTTTATCAAACGGATATTTCACAACCAACAGCGTACGCCTTCTGATTATTGTATCCAACAAACCGTAACACAATTCTCAATGTAACACGGCATACAAATCCAGAGCAATCACACACAATAGTCTTGTCGCAAATCAGAACACGTTAGTGGCTTGAATTATAAATTTAAATTGTGTACATATTTACATGTATGCATTATAACAAAACAATGATGAATTATGTACGAAAAATAAAATTAAAATATAAAATGCGGAAAACACCGTAATACTCTCTTCCTAGAGCGTTATAAGAGAGTGAAACGCTCGAAACCAAAAAAACATTAATCCACGTAGTATGCGAGATTAGCAGACCACCTGACTCTACCACCTCATCGACTGTTTCGCATTGGGAAAGGTTGGTCAGAAGATGGGAGGAGTTCACACGGCTGGGTTGATTGGGTTGACTGAAGCACACTGTGAATAATATGAGTAAGTGAGGTTGATAGAAAATTGTCAACATTGAGGGTACCACATCGGGCGTGAACATTCGAGAGTGGCGCTTTGTCGCACACTCGTTCGATAAAAGCTGCCTTTAAACGGTCAATTATAACCATATTTTGAGCACAATTTTGCTCGATGGTGAAGTATTTGGCACAGAGACTAATGCCTTCGGAGAATCCGGTATATGGGTCTTGTAGGTGTTTGCGCGTATGATCGGTTTAATAAAAAACAAAAGCACATGAATGTAAATCACTTGGCAAGTAAAAGTTACGGGTGCATGGGCGATTGGGGTGGAACGTAATTGACGCCGGAGGGATCGCAAGCGATTGACATAGTTATGAACAGTAATGTCTGCTGCAACATCAGCGGATTCGATCAATTCACCAGGGAGGCGGATTGGAGTGCCGTAAACTAATTCTGCGGCGGAACATCCGAGATCTTCTTTGAAAGTAGCACGTAAACCAAGAAGGATCGATTGCAGGTAATCTGCCAAACTTTCCATTTTACCATGTGACAGTATTACGGCTTTCAGATAACTATTGAACCGTTCAAAATAACCGTTAGTGCAAAGATAATAATCTGGTGTTTGAATGTGATTAGCACCTAGAAGAATAGTCAAGCCACGTAAAACGATGTATTGGAACTGAGATCAACGATCCGTAGTAATAGTTGATGGGACAATATAATTGCTGATCCAGTTTTGCAGAACCATTTGCGCTACTGTTTCTGCTGTAATATCGGTAATGGGGATAGCTGTAGGCCAGCGGCTGAAACGGCCGACACAAGTTAACATATATGTGAAACCATTAGAGATAGCTAGATGGCTGACAATGTCAAGATGAACGTGTTGGAAACGTTTACTCGGTGGAGGAAAAGATCCTAGAGCATTGAGAGTATGACACTGGATACAGGCTTTCGTCCAATTATGAATATTCGAATGCATATTTGGCCAAAGAAATCGATCAGTGATAAATTTACGAGTAGCACGAATGCCGTTATGGAAAAGGGAAGGAAATTGATCAAAAATGGACTTCTTAAGTAACTTTGGTACTTAAGGATGGGGGGTGGGAAGTGTGAATAATCACATGATAATGTCAAGCTGAAATTGGGGATGGGGACAGGTTGAATTATGAGGGATGAGGTAGATTGATACTGTTGTGAGTCACGGTCATGTTGCTGAGCCTCTGCTAAATGCTTGAGATCGAAGTTTGATCGACTGTGGTGTGTTGCATGCGAGAAAATGCGTCTGCAACTGTTTTCGATGAAGCAGATAAATGACGTATATCACTCGTCAATTGCAAAATATAGTCAAGGCGACGTATCTCACAGGGTGAATGTCTATCAGCTGTAGCAGATATAGCAACTGTCAAAGGTTTGTGCTCAGTCCAAACAGTGGAATTTGGGCCTTTGTGCAAATGTGTAAAAAATAGCGAACAGCATACTTTGACAACCCAATCAATACTTTGCTGTAGGATAGCACTGACTGCTGCTTGGGATGCATCAGTGACAACTAAAAGTGAAGCATGAGGATTCCTGGACATTGTGGATAACGTAGATACTTCATTCAATGCAGTTTTCAATCGCTGAAACGATTCAAAATCATCAGCAATCATTTTAAATTACCGCTTGATTGCGCGTAGCAAATCGGTTATTAGCTGAAATATATTTTAGCACAATTCGGAATGAATCTTCTGCACGGTTATCTCCACATGAACGCCAAGCGTCAGCTTGTGAAGAAGGCTTGCCCCGGGGCGATTTGGATAGTCTTATCATTCCAAGTTAAACATGTGTTCAAAATCACGCTTTGCTACTTCGACCTTGTTTGGGCCAGACGACGGAGTCCGTCAAACACTAGAGTACCATGGGTCAAAATTTGGTGCTTGACGTCATGTTTAACAGCAGTAGATTGCGAACACGTTTTAAAAACTTCAGAATATTGGGTCAGTAAATCACTGAACGCTGATGTGTTGTCAGGGGTAAGTATTCGAAAGGATCGGATGGGGGAATCACAGAAGTTACCAAATGAAATAATTTTTGTTAAATTGTCAATGAGCTTACTTCCAGCTTTACTGAATGAAAGATCAAAATGCAAAAAGAAGTCTGCGCACAGATTTGGTACTTTGACATCTGCGAGCGTGAAAATTCGTCTAAAGTTACGTCTGAGGCCTAATTCAATAGAAAGTGATCTTTGACCGATAGTAGAAATTTTTGTAAGGTTTACCGCCTGTAACGTCATCGGCTACGGGTTCTTACGCTCCATATTTGATGGTGGGAATGCGCTAATTTCCGCACCTGTGTCGATGAGGAATCGAATTTTTGAGTGCTGCTCGACAGAGCTATCGCGTTTATTGCCTGGTTTCGTGGTTTCATTGGCCTGTTTGCATGACATGTGGATCGTGTGTGTGGTGGATTATTACGAGAATTAGTTCGAAATTGTGCGATTCTTTTTACCTGTAGGGATAATTTATAGAACATCGATTTCAATTCTTCAAAATCTCGTTGCATCGGTGTGCCAGAATCATCGATAGTCGTGTGTTTTGCGTCGTGAAAGATGTCATGAATTTCGTCTGCAATGCGAGCTAGGTGTTGGCGACTGGTGTTCTTGCCCAAATTGGCTAAAACTTTGATGATATCCATCATTAACAACGACTCGTAGATTACTGCTGAAAGGTTTTGTATAGGCACACATTACTAAAATGCTTGTATTTTGGATATAATGTTGTAAGTAGATTCAAGATTTATGGTTGAAAAAGAAATTAACTTTACTATAACCATAGAGTCCAACTATAGGTACAAATGTATATGTGTGTTAATAAAAGCAAAATCAATGGGACGAAGATAGTTCATTAATAGTTGGGGAGCACAATTTGGATTACCACTCATATAATCGTCAAGTTTCGATTTGAATATAGATAAACTGTTTGAGCTTACCAAATCTGCCGGTAGGGAATTCCAAACAATGCAATCACGCAACGAATAAAAATATCTGCGGCAGTTGCGTTTGGAGTGTGGTATTTACAACTTGCAACCATGACCAGGGCTTTTTCTAGAGGTTCGAAGGTGGAATAATATATCCAAGTGGTGGAAAACAGTATTAAGTATATTGTATGCGAGGATGAGTTCACCTCACATTCTCCTCTGTGCAAGTGTCTTCAGCCCCAATCGTCTGAGTCGCTCGGCGAATTGCGTATTTTCGAGTACAATGACAAGTTAGAGGCTCTTTGATATATGCGATCCAGAAGCAAAATATCTTTTTGGAGCCATGGTGTCCAGGCTTGTGCAGCATAGTCTAGAACCGGGTGTAAATATGTGTTCATCATGAGATAAAAACACCCAGTGGAAAAACGTCCAAATATCCGCGTAACATACCGAGCAATCAAGACGCGCTTTTGCAAACGGCTTCGCATTGTAGACCATTTTTCAAACTCCCACAAATCCAGACACCCATCTCCTTTTCTTCCAAGGTGTACTCCAGGATTTTGTCGCCGAGCTTGTATGGATAGCAAAAACCAAGGTCACGACCGATCTGAATGATCTTGGACTTCTGAATATTCAATGGCAGTTTATTTTCAGATGATCAGTTGTACAAAGCATTCAAATCGTTTTGTAGCAAAATACAATCACCAGCATATCTGATTCGCCTCCATATCGTCAGCAAACAAAACCATCTTACTATCATTTGGTATTGTCAAATCGTTCATTCAGATTAGCAACAGTATTGGTCCAAGCACTGATAGTTGTGGAACACCGATAATAGGCAGTCCACACGAACTCTGATGTGTCAGTTGCTGAGGTAATCACGTATCAATTCATATAGTCTTCCAACGATACGTATTTCTTTAACTTGTTCAAAAGTAAATTATGATCAACTCTGTCGAATGCTTTAGCAATGTCCAGGTAGCACGCATGAATACAGCCCCCAGCATATACAACTCTTGTCCAATCGTTTAAGCTTTTCAGCAAATTTGCTAGACAAGAACAATTTCTGCAAAATCCGTGTTGGGCAACTGTCAAAAGTTCGTTCGTTTCTAAATGTTGCACTATTTCCGCGGTTATTATTTGCTCAAAACTTTTGATACCGATTACAGCAATGTCACCGGCCTGTAATTTTTAACTTAAGAACGGCAACCACCTTTGTAAATGGGTGTTATTTGTCTCAGTTTCCAGTCTTTTGACACCACACCAGCTTCGAGCAAATTAATAAACATGCGGGATAGAAGTTCAGATGGCTGCGCATGGCAATTTTCTAGCAGCTTGGGAGTTAACTCATCTGGTCTTTGAGATTTCTTTACGTTTAATTTCGTAGTTGCTGCGCTACCACAATCAGAGTAATCAATACTTCACTCGAGGTCGGTCGGTCAAATCGAATGATTGGTTACTGATCAGGCTCCGTGGATTTAGGCGCAAAAACTCCGGCATAAAATTCTGCTAACAGGTCAGCGGAATTAAATTACTCATTTACATGCATCTCATGTGGGGAGAGTGATGTCGATGAATGCAAATGAGCAATTTAATTCATGGTCATGTGTTCAAACCCAGTCTACATGAGTGGGGGCTCATGTGATTGAACAGGTTGGTCGTACCACCCTTACCCAACAGTGGCATACAAGCGCAACTTGTTCACCATTCTTCCATTGTTTCAAGCGCATGTGGATCCTGATCCTACTGTCCCTACCTGATGAGTGCAAACAGCACGCAACTGGTCGTGGAGGGGGTGTGTGATGCTGATGCATGCAAATGAGCATTTTTGTTCAAATGTGTTACATTTTATCCTCGGTATTCGATATAATTGATCAAACCAATATCATAAACTATTTCCTACTGCTTTATTGTGGCATGTGGAGCTTTTAAAGGTAATTGTGGGTTATCGATATTATACCGAATATTAATAATGAAACCATGTTAGATAGATGTCGGTTTGATTTTATTAGAAACTCAAAGACAGAGAATCTACAAAATATCACCATATAATTGCTATCAAATACATGCATATCTTTTTCCATTTGAAACTCTTCCGCGCCATTGGGAAGTTCAGAATTATGTTCAGAATGCCACCAAGCAGAATTTCGGGTTGACTAAGCAAAATCACAATCAAGCAACTATCTGAACAAAATAAGGAAACTTCAAAATTTATATACCAAACTATTAACCGCGGGCCCAATCACGCTCATGCGATCATATGAATAGTTTCACATTTGCATTCAGCGAAATGCGTCGAAAAATCGAAATTAAATCGTCTGCTTCCTTTTTACACACACACAATGAAAACAAATCACCAAAACATATATTTCCAGCCGAAATTTTCTCTATCCATATCACAATTGAAATAACTTGAGCTCCTCCATTGAAGCACATGGACGCAAACATGAATGTACGAATTATTTAAATGTTATACGTACATCCTATGGTAATGTTTCGAATCATGAACAACATACGTTGTACGAACCCTATATAGCAGTGGCATACAAGTATAACTTTGTTTACCACTTTACCACTGTTTCAAGGCTCACTGAATCTGATCTTACTGTCTCCGGTAGTGGAGTGTAAGGGATGGTGATGTGAGCAACACATTACTTTGGTCATACGTTTTTCTCATTAAGCCCATCGTCGTGCTTTCTAAAAGTAAGGAAATCTTGTGCATGATCAAAGATAGCTCTCGAGCAGAAGATGCATGTTTAATTGAGTGCGATACGTATTTACGAGGTAGCAGGTCCTATCTAGATGATCTTTAGTAAGTGCTGAATTCTCTATTAGAGATGTCACTGCTTAACTTATGAATAATTTGAACTAATCTTCAAATTTTGATACTAGAATATCGGCAGACATTCGCGTCAGTTATGGTATAATTGGCTGCCAATTCTGAATCTTGCTTTTAAAAATCTCAGTGAAGAATAAAACGTAAACAATATGGGTAGAAAATCAAAAACACTAAGAAGATTTTCTATATTTCGACGTAATTTTGGCCTTTTGATCCTGGTGTACCAATAATTAGAAAGATAAATTCAACGAACTAGAGTGTGTCAGAATGATCCAAATCATTTTGAATTAAAGCACGTGCCACATTTATCATTTATCGAAACTGATTTTCGTTAGCGTTGCTAGGCAGCTTATGTGTGTAAACGTCTATAAAACATCTCAATTAAACATGATGTGAAAAATACACAAGGTAGTATATTCCAACATCAACGGTGGTCAATTGAATAATCACTTTCGTGATATGGGCACTGATATCCGGATTTTCGTCGGTTTTTGTCGCTATGATTATTCAGATTATTCAGATATTGAGGTACTTTTCAAGCCTGGAATTCAAAAGATGTACAGAAATAGTTGGAAAATAGGCTTTATCGCCTAAGAGATGCAAACCTCCCAATTACATGTAATGGGGAATTAAAACTTTCTCTTTACTAGATCAGGTCATCCTCTACACACACTCGATCAGAAATTCTGTGAGCTGATCGACATGCTTCACACGGCAAAACAATGTGTCCTACTTTACTCACAGAATAGGATCACAGTTGCCGTCCGTTTTGGATTTAATCCTTACTTCCGAGACAACGGCAGTTGAGGGTGTTGACTACATTGCCCCCCTCAGTCGGAGTGATTATCTTGTGTTAGGCTACGAATATGTATGCAGCGCTAGACGAGTATGTGAATCCGCAAAACTATTCAGAAGGATCGACTACGCGAGTTTACGTAAAGCGCTTGGGTTACTAAATTGTCGAGTGCTTGATTACCACAACACCGAAACGCATTGCACTGCATTCGCAGAAAGACTTCAGTCAAACATATATCAAAATTCGTGATTTGTTGATAAACGATGGGACATCGACTTTCGCTTTAAGCTTCGTAGTCGCTCGGACAAATGGATCGGGCAAACGAACTCTGCTAGGGTTCAACACAGAAATACCAGGATTGATGCTTCCTGTCAACAATTTTGCAGAATTCGAAACACAGTGAACACTTTCATCAAGGAAGATAGCCAAAATTACCTTCGCTTTCTATCTTTGAAAATGGAAGATAATCATAAATTGCTATATCGGATTGCCAATGCTCGATCGAGCGTGAAACCAGGGGTGTTTCCTGTGCTTACTGAGGATGGATTAACAGTCTCAACAAAGGAAACAACTGATGCTCTCGCTCAATTTTATGCTGAAGTATTTAGTCCATTAACGATTAGATCGACTGAAGAATTACCGCCATCAACTGTGATGCAACAGCCGACTGATATCGAGATAAATTCAGTGATTATACAACAACATTTGTGTCGAATGAACCCTAGGAAATCCACTGGAGCGGACGGAATCACACCAAAAGTACTACAATCCTGGGACCAGGAGCTGTGTGAACCATTAAGTTAATTGTTTAAACATTCTCTAACCGAAGGAATGGTGCCAACAGAGTGAAAGGCAGTGGTAATTTCATTTACCTACAACGGTGATAGACGTCCAAATCCTGCAAACTAACGTCTTGTCACCTTACTTCTTGTTATATCCAAAGTTATATAGCGTATAGTGACGGGAAAAATAGTTCATCACTTGGAATCACAAAATATACTATCAGCAGCGCAGCATGGTTTACTTATTTCTTTTTAATTCTAATTTTTATAGCTCACGTTATAAAAGAATAATGAAATAGCAAATATGTAGTATGTAATAACAAACGGACTAACATATTCATTCAGATGCTTGGTGTGATAGATACGACCAACAAATATCTATTTTCATTGAGTAATTTTCTTCCTCGTATTGCTACTGTCATGTATTATGGACGAATAATTTTATCCGAGTAGAAAAATGCAGATTCAGAAATATTAAAATTTGTAAATGACAACAAACTGAGCCATTCACGCAGGGTTAGCGCGATTAATGTTTGGACGACTAGATTTTAGCAGTACAAAACATTGTGACAAATAACGACGGTAATTGAAAAATTACTTCTTTAACTATCAGAAAATACTTTTAAACTACATTAATTCATAGTGATGTGTTGCTCACATCCCCCGCACTTACACACCACTGCCGGTTTCTGACTGTTTGCCGTCATCAAGTGGAGACAGTAAGATCAGGTTCAGTGAGCCTTGAACCATTACACCCCCGTTACTACAGTGACTGGAAGGTTCATGCTCTATACCAATTTGCGGTGCGTCACAATTATGCAGCTTCACTGCATTGCGTTCACTTTCCATATCGTCGTTCGCCACCGCGGTTCGTTTATTTATCAAATATTCTGTGTTTAGTATTTCGCTAGTAATTGACCGCAGCGTGGATGCTGTGTCTGATTATATGCTCAGTCGAGCACGCCGAAAACGTTGTAGTTGCAAGGTCTGCAAATTTCAATTTGTCTATTTTTGGTGTACCTGATGTCAGCTCTAGAATACGCAGGATAAAACATGTGGCGTATACCTCCAGAAGATTCCGTATTAGCAGCATAGCGATATGCGTTCGTTGGAAGCTTGTGGTCCACTAAATATCGAAGAAAAATTACCTGTTATCACACGCTGAACAAGTTTCATTGCGAAATGGTTGCGATCGAGGGTAATGTATATCGAATGTTTATTGAAGATATGCGGAATGATTCACAATTTTCCTCAAAAACTCGTCTGTACGGCTATGACAGCATTTTGAGACGTTCTTGCCTTTACTATTATTACATCTGTCCGTCTAGGCGTGAGTAAACGATGGGGTTTCATGAATTTTTGTGATTCCACTAATCTCTGGTACTCGAAGGCGCTCGCTGTACGTTTATATGCGTGTATCGCCAACCACGTTATTGTTGTAAAGGGAATGTTACGGATTTGTATCTGTGTTATTCAGCCGGATCACGCTTGAAACATCTTTTATACCGATCAGGATGCGTTCAAAATCTGTCTCAGTGTCAAATTGAAGTAATTATCTGTTAGTTTCGTCACCTACATCCATCGCGATTATTGAGTAGTATGCATTTTTCTAATACTCAAACCAGCGTCAATGCAGTGGTGTTTTCCGGCAGGGGTTATTTGTGCTGATTGAGAAGGGATTATTGCATAGACAAAGCAAACTGTTGATGCTCTCGTTTATATTTATGCAAACGTATTTATTCCGTTAAAAAACGCAACGACCAGAAACTTAACGACATCAACCTTGATACAACAGCTGACTAGCATCGAGAATGATTTAGTGATTATATAATGGCATTTGTGCAGAATAAACCTTAAAAATCCCCTGGAGCCGACGGAATTACAACTATCAAATGAAATTTTTTGAACGGCAGCTGTGCACACCATCGTATTAATTTTTTAAAATTTTCTGAACGAATGATTTACGCCAGAGAAGTGGTGTACTGGTGTTATTTCATCTATCTACAAAGGTGGTTGTGGTTCAGATCCTGAAAAGTACCGTCCTGTTACCTTACTTTGTATTCTCCAAAATTCTAGTCTGCGTGGAGACAAAAACGCTCCATCACATGGAATCGCATATATAATACCTGCAGCGCAGCATAGGTTTTATATATCCTGCTAGGGTCTGAAAACATTTCTGACGGTGCTGAACGACTGAAACTATGTAATTGACGGTGGACCTAGCATCCACACTTCTTATCTGAATATGTCCAAGTCTTTGGACTAAGCTGATTAATTTCGACTACTGCCAAAGATGCAACAGATAGACATGAGCAGATAGCTACTTTATGGCCTTTTATGGCGAATCAACGGAGTGCATTGTGAGTCATTGAAGCCACTACTGGTGTATCGCAAGGTATCGTGCTTAGGCTAGTAAGTTTTCTATCGTTTACATCAATTCGAATAACTTTGTCGCGACATACACTCAGCCACTCAGTAAAAGAACAATTTCTGGATTCCCGTCTTAGATATTTTAATTCATTATGCGTTATTAGTTTTGTGTTATTTCTTTTTGTTAACGGATATTTATTATGTTGTGGTAAGTGTGAAGCTATGTGTTTTTGTTACTATAAAATTGTTCAAGCACAAGTTGTGGTCCGGCTGAATCTGAAGTTTAACTGCAGAGTAGAAAGCTACTTTTTGAAGTTTTATTGTTCCTCTTATGTAACTTAAAGAAGCCGTTTCTAATTACCCATGGGAATTACTTGTGTTGTCATTTCAAATAATTTTAAGTTTTGAGAGTCATTTAATCTCTATTGATGGTTAAAGATTAAACAGCTACTCGATGTGTGCTGTGACAGTGAACAAAGGTCTTCAGGGACGCTTTATACGTTCTTTTTCCTAAAACTTAACCCAGAGTAGGTGTAAGTGACGAATCTTTTTGCCTGAAATTCCTTTCTATTTCCTATGTTTTTGCTGTTTTGTTGTTGTTTTGTGTTAGTTTTATGTATACATTTTCGTTATTGTCCACTTATACACCCCCTTTTATTGAATTACGTCATATTGTTTGACGGCCATTAAATTCCACATCTTTATGCACGTGGTTGTCGAATTATGCCCAACCTGTACTAAACCCAGAAGTAGCAATCATAACGAGCAACTGAAAACGAAGTATATTCGAATATTGCCCAATTAATTAATTAATAGCGTATTATAAAATTTATATAAATAAGCAGTCATTGGTGGTCCATAGTATAATTATCACATCCGCCGCAGTTTGCGAATGATCCTGGGATAACTTGTTCATCAAACGCTCGGATCTTCTTAACACTCTTTCTGGTTCAGCATTTCAGAGTTATCTAGGGTAGTGGTTTTATGTCAGAATCGGAACACAACTGATCTGTATCTGTAATTGGATCTGTAACTGTAACTGATCTGTATGTAATTGGATCCACATGACGGCGATGCATTGATCCATCATCATAATTCATTATTTTTGCTATGCTTTCACCGATATTGCCAAGCATGATACCAGAAGTCGGTTTGAATTCATTGTCACGATGAAATGAAACTTCAGCTTATCCTAGACCCAGCAGATTGGATCTCAGTGATCTAGATTTACATAATACAGCTGGAGTTTGTCTGGTAGTTGCATGAGTACAATTCCGATATTGCAATAAGAAATTGTCAACAAATCGATCAAGTTCGTCAAATGTAGTTGGTGAACAAGAAGTAATCGCTCGTCTTAAGGTATCCACAAAATTTTCAGCTAATCCATTTGATTGTGGATGACGAAGTGCAGTGAATAAATGTCAACAACCCAAGGAATGTAACCATTGTGTATCACATGCAGCAGACAAATGACTGCCATTATCACTAACAACAGCAATAGGTATTCCTTTGCGGCTGAATACTTTCATGATCAATAATTTCCAAAAGGTTTGTACAAGCAGGTTGTACATTTGCAGAAACATTTTCAAGGTCATTTCTGCAGCGGAATTTGACGTTCAATAAATACAAAGGTAACCGTATTTAGAAGTTGCTTTCAGATAATCGGTACGTGATCTGTTATTATACAACTTCATGTAAAAATTTTCGTATGGACGACACCGTAGTTTGAATGCAACACCATAAATGAGTTCTGACAATCGCCTTGTAGATGCATCCATACAAATCAGCTTCTTCACAGATGAGATACATGTGTGTAACACATAAAAGCCATTCTTATTTCGCTGGCTTCGAAATCTGCCATCCTCAACTCATTTGAGTCTGGTGGTGACTATCAAGCGTAAATCCACATTAGATTATTTCATACAGAACTCAATCTATGTAGCTCTACTGACTAGAATTGAATGTGAGTGAATCTAATACAAGTTAAGCTCAAATTCTAATTTGACCGCCCATCTCTGTATTCTTTAACATCGTTTGTTAGATATCAACATGTAAACTACCAAATCTTTAATATTTTCGGCATACACCTTACAAGAAAAATGCAGTTTTTCATACAGTTAGCAATGGAAATGAATACAAACAGCAATAAAATAAATGATTCTGATTACTTTCACTTTCTATGAACGCATGAGCTGATTAAGCATCTACTATCTTGACGTTCCTATCTTTCAAAGAAGAGTGAATCTTTCTCAGTAGTTCGCCTGACATTTCTGCAGCTCTGAGTTATGGAAGAGCAGACTAAATTTTTACCCATATATATTTGCTATGAGAAACATCCGATAAATATTTAAATCCTTAGAGAAAAAACATTTGGTAATTTTAAATAAATAAGATTAATATGAATAATGATAAGTATTGATACAAGCGAAGAACTGGAAGCGATCTCGGCATGACTCCAGGAAAAAAAATTTCAGCCTCATGGTGGTAAATTTCTGGAACAGTCTTCCAGAAGAATTTATATCCCGTAGTTCCGTCACGAGTTTGAAGAAGGGTCTGGGTCGCAACTCGACTAAGTTATTTCCTGAATATTTTCTCTAATGCAAAATTAGGAAGATCAACTTTTCTACAGATATGCTCTTAATATAAAACGCTAGGTTTCTGTTTTATAGACGATTCTTCTCGCTGAAGAGAAACTCCTTTTTCTTATATCGGAATCGGTTATAAATTGATGCACTCAAAATACAACC